>JAQIYA010000281.1:0-23508 GCA_034699355.1 Microtritia minima | reverse complement strand
ATTAAAATACATTAATATTTTGTGATTATTTCTAAATCTGAGTTAATTTGATTTGTAAACTCGTATTTGAATTTAAAACACGCTTTAAGCAACATTTGTGTTATGATAAACTTTTAAATTATAACTTTTTTGACACTTATGTAATCATTACGTTATATTACAGTATTTATATGTTTTTTGTGCCAACAATTTTTATTTCTTTTCTATTTTTAATTTCTAAAAGTGTGACTATTATTATGCAATAAACGAAAAGTGTTAGAAATCTAAGTTATTTAAACTGAATTCAAAAATAGTTTGAAGAATCATAAGATTTTGCGTTTGAGTGTCAGCAGAGTATTAGCAGAGAGTAGAGTGTTATCAGTCGACTGTCAACGCAAACGCGTGTCACTCGAGTCCGCACGCCTTTCAATCAATTTTGCTTTTATTGATTATATAGTTAAACACCCAAAATGAGTAACTCGAAGAAGAAGGTGGCCATCATTGGTTCGGGAAACTGGTATTATGTCTATTACTTTATATTCTTAGGTGTGCATCACTTATTTAAACACTTGATTATCTCAATCAGGGGTTCGGCGATCGCTAAGATTATTGGCGTTAATGTCACTAAATTTCCGTATTTCGATAAAGAAGTGCGAATGTATGTCTACGAAGAGTTGGTCAACGATCGCAAATTAAGCGAAATTATTAATACAGAGCACGAAAACGTCAAGTACTTGCCCGGACATAAACTGCCGGAAAATGTGGTAAGTGTTGGTCGTCGGCGTTGCATATGTTTGTGTGCAAGCATTTGATTACATGCACATATAGGTGGCCGATCCCGACTCGTTGAGCTCAGCCAAAGACGCCGATATCCTGGTGTTTGTGGTTCCGCACGCGTTCGTCGCTCCCATTTGTAAACCATTAAAAGGAAATATTAAAGCTAACGCTATCGCTATATCCCTAATTAAGGTTTGTTATTGCTATTTATGCGTATCCATTGGTTGTGCGCTAATTTAAATAACTCATATATTTTTTAGGGTTTCGGTGAGACTCCTGGCGGTGGCATTCAATTAATATCAGATGTCATAAAAAACTCATTAGGAATTGAAGTTTCTGTATTAATGGGCGCTAATTTAGCTCCAGAAGTGGCGGACGAAAAATTTTGTGAAACAACAATTGGTGAGTATTTTGAATGATTTTATGTAACTTCATTAACGCTAATACGCTTTATTAATAGGATGCAAAAATCGTGAATCAGGCAAAGTTTTAAAAGATTTATTTCAAACCGATAATTTTCGCGTTACTGTAGTCTCAGACACTTATACTGTAGAAATATGCGGAGCTTTAAAGGTTGTTTGAAATAACAATATAATAGATATTTGAATGCATTATTGTCTTTAATTGTACAGAACATAGTTGCGTGTGCGGCAGGATTTTCTGATGGTCTCGGATTGGGGGACAACACGAAAGCTGCTGTTATTAGAATTGGACTCAAAGAAATGATAAGATTCTGCAAAACATTTTATGCCGACGGAATTCAAACGACAACATTCTTCGAGTCATGCGGTGTCGCCGACTTGATCACCACGTGTTACGGCGGTAGAAACAGAAAAGTGTCCGAAGCTTTCGTTAAAACAGGCAAAACTTTGGAAGAACTGGAAACCGAACTTCTTAAGGGACAAAAATTGCAAGGATATCAAACTGCCAACGAAGTCGTAACTATGCTTAAAACAAGCGGTCATGAAGACAGTGAGTATACGTTACATTTATTTCCTCATACCAATGATACTCAACAGTCATACTTATTTAATGTTTTCAATACGAAACAGGATTTCCTCTGTTTGTGGCCGTTTATCAAATATGCAATCGAATCATTCCTCCGCAACAACTGCTCGAATACCTACGTCTAGAACCTGACGATATGTAAATCTCAATTAAATTTCCATTATTATTACATTATATTTTTATTATACAAATTTATTTTCGACCAATTTGTGCCTAATATTTCTTCGGTTTTTATGTTAATTCATTTTTTTAACGGTTGTGAATTAAGGGCTGTTTCAACTAATGTTAGTCATTGAATGCAATTTAAACATGTTTAGTATTATAAAATAATAAATTGTTAATAGCAATATATTCATACAGAACAAAATGAAATTAATGTTTTCAAATTATTGTTACATTTTAAAAGTTAAACTTATAAACTAATAAAAAATTTTAACGTATGATAAAAAGAATAGTTATATTTAAATATGTATTTGAATTGGATTGAAATAAATCAAATTATTTGGCTTCATCTAAATCAGACTCGGATTCCGCATCAGATGTCTGTGAAGACACGTTATACTTTTCTTTCAATTTTTCCAATCGAGTTAATAGCGATTTGTAATCAAAAACTCCACGTTCTTCACCGAAAGGATCGAGCATTTTCTGATTAGTCATCCAAAGTTTCTTTTTCACCACTTCTTCGTAATGCGGGTAAAATTCGACGAATGACTTTTCTATTGCTTGCCTAATATTAATTCCAAAGTTAATTTTAAAAAATCGGATAAAGCAAGGCATACCTTAAGGCAATCGGACAGTCTTTAGAGTCGTTATTCACATTTTCAAGTACATCACAAACAGCCACTCTTATGGTTTCGTGTTGAATAATTTCATTGTATCGAATAACGTCCTGTGGATTCACATTTGGCGCATCCTTTAATTAATTTCTTTCAATTAATATATAAGATATATATCTTATAAAATATAAAAAACAATTATATCTCTTAAAATGAAACCAAATATACAGATATACTACGAACTGATTAATTTAGGAATTAATTTATATTTAGGAATTAATTAAGAATTCAATCAATGTTACTATTATTACTAAATAATTTCTTAACCTTACTTTCTAACTATCTTTATCAGATAAAATAACATTTATCAAAGGAAAAAATTTTCAAAAGCACTACAACTGAGAAAATATTTTAATCAATATTATAAAAAATTTAGGTATAAAGTTTAAATATGACTATTCATTCATAGATTCTTTAAGGCATTTTTATTTAATTAAACAATATTTTGATAAAATAAATCTTTTATTTTGTCTAACGTTTGAATTTTAATTTTAATTGTTGATCTCTTTAAGTGATTCACTATTTTCAAGTCGTAATAAATTTAAAGTTAATAAATTTAAATGTTAATGTAAATTAAGAGAAAATCTTATAAATTTAATTTAATTTTATTAAAATTAATGAATTTAAGACTTATCATCAAAATTCAGAATTTTCAATAAAATCAAATTAAACATTAGATCATTTTTAATATAATAAAAATATGAATATACTTTTCCATAACCAGGTTCGTTGTGAAATGGTTTGTCATTCATCAATGACTGAATTGACAACAAAACTGTTGATAAATTTAAGGCAGGACTCCATGACGGACCTATTAGTTGATATAAAAACAGGTAATTTGATCAAACGATAGCCAATGTTTCAATACCTGCCCACGTCCTGAAATATTAATGTTATGTTATTTAAAATTATATTTTTATTATTGTATTTTGAAAACTGATCACTTTTGGAGTTTATGAACAAAACATTTGTTTGCTAATAAAATATTAGTTATTGTATTAGTTATATCCATAATTTATTATGAATCTTATTATTTTAAAATTTACAATTTTAAAAGTAGTGATCAGTTTTGTACGTTAAAAAACTATAATTGATATAAAAAATAAAACAAACCCTAATATACTCAAACAAATTTTTCCATTTTTATAAATATTTGGATTAAATCGAACGGTATCGTTACAAGTAGTCATCATTTTAATTCGTGGTGGCCTTAAAAGTAATATAATTAATTGATAATAATATCATTACTATTCTAAAGGCTTGCATACTTTAAAGGATAATCAGGCGGACATCTAATAACAAAGTAAAAGAATCCTCCTTCATATGGCGTGTCGAATGATCCGGTGATCATAGCGTGCAATTTGGTTATGTCGTCCTCTTGAGGAACGGCGAAAACGCCAGGAAGTGGGTCTGAATAGAGCGAACTTAAATCTCTGATATAAACAAATATAAAACTTTCATCAAATTCATCGTTTGTTAGATATAAAATTTAACTTTTTTTTAGAAAATTTAAAATTCATATTTCAGTGAAATAAAATGTCTGTAATTGAGAGACACTTGCGTTTTGAACTTAATTACTGCGTAATCATAACAATATTGTTGATAATAATCTGAATCAGACATAAGTTTTAAATTTTAGATATGACTTGAAGGTTAAAATATATTAAACGAATAATAGTATTAATAATTGTAAAAATTGCAAATTTGATTACTTATATGGTGGGACTTGTAGCTCATTACCAGGGCATGGAAATATAGTTATAGTTACATAAAAACTAGATTATTGATGCAATTATTTAAAGTTAATATAAGTCATAAAATAGAATTTTAAGTGATTTTATGTAAAATCTAATCGTTTATCAATTAAAATTAATTTATATTGAGAAAATGCACGTTCGAAAACATTTTGAAATTTTGGTCGTCATTATAATTTGTATAATAGCACAGACAGACAGGGGTCCGCATGCTATGGAGGTCTGGCGGGGATACTCTAGCAGGTGAGCCAAAAATCTAGGGGGGGGTCAAAACTCATCGGATTTGTGAGATAATTTTTTGAATTTTAGACAAAAAAAAATTTTTCGAATTTTTTAAATTTCATTTTTAAACCTTAACATATCTACAATGATTTTTCCAAAAATCCTGGCGAGGTTCATAGGTCATCAAATAATTAAAATACCCATTTTTAAAAAGGGCTTTAACACTATTAACCTTTTTCATAGAAAATTTCATAAAAATTTGCTGAAAAAGTACAACGTTTTACTAAGCTTTTCTTATAAAACACTAAAATAGTTAATACTTTAAATATTGATGAGTTTAAAAAATTATTTGTGCTATCATTTTAGTCAAACATGACAAATATAATTACTAATATTAATATTAATTAATTATAATCTTTTATAGTAAATAATTTTATTATACCATATAAACAATTGATTAAATGCAGATCAATGCGCTAGAAATTAGAAATGTTTGTTCAAATATGAAAGTATAACTAAAATAAATGACTCAATACTGCTTCAAATATCAATTACATAATTACAGCGATATTTCTTTTTGTAACACTTCCAACTAAATAAACAAAATATATATGTAAAATGAGATCAATTGGTAGTTAAATATAGCACTCATATTTGATACAAATTGAGTTCAAAGCAAATCAATTAAATAGAAACAATGGTCACGATTGGCAATCGATTGCGATCGCCTTTAATGCTCATCTAAAGTGCATGACATGTCAAATCTGGAGTATGACTCGATGACAACTCCATGACATCAGTACTACTCGTAATACTACCTCTTAATGCGAATGTAAGTGTTGGAACACATGGCTTGAGTGTCCCAATCAGTGCTTCGCAACGGATTCCATGTACTCATCGATTCCATCTCTCATTAGCGTATGCTTTCTAAGCCTTCCTATGCCTACCATTAAGTGATGAGTTAAACATTAATTGCACACAATTGAGTCACTCTCACATCAATTTCTAAACAAACACAGCGCTGCGTGAGTGGTGTGCGAGTGATGTGTGAGTGATGTTCACGCAAATAACTGCAAGTATAAGATGTTTGAGTGAATCAGAAGTACAGTTCTGTAACAAACGTTTAGATAGCGTTCACAAATAAATACTTGACGTAACGCCTGACGCGTAACGCATGCGCTCAGCGATGCGTTTCGCGATTTGAATAATTCGATTGTTGTCTGCAATCGAGTGCTAAACACAAAACATTAATAATTAAATTAATTATTAATTAATTAACACAAATTAACACAACACAAGTGTTGCCTCCAATAATAATTATTGCATTCAATTATTGGAGAAGGCCTACAAATATAACGTTTAAAAGTATCGTTACATCAATTTAGAAGAGTTTATGCTTAATAGAAATTATAAATTAATAGAAAATAATTAAATTAATAGTAAAATCAGCTCATAATAGATCACAATCTTATTTGTGGATAACGTTCTGCACTTCACTGAAAGAAGTAAAAAGAATGACTGCATTGCGAGAGCAAATGATTTATCGCTCGACCGCAAGACTTAATAGTATTCACAATTTCAATCATTAACAATATTATTGTCCAATTTATTCGTTTTCAAAATGCACTAAAAATAGGAAAAATATTAGCAAAAGTGTGTCTAATATGCGATTATTTAACACTAAGCAATGATAAGACTTGACGTAAAATGTGATTTAATAACAATTTAAATTGTTTAACGCTGGGAATAATTGCATAAATGTAAAGTTGTGTGAATGCATACTCGCCTTTAGTCCAGCATTGACTTTATTTATATGATCGATAAGAAACAGTTGTATTTCTATTATTAATTAAATAATACATCGAACAGATAAAGTGTGAATCTGTTAGAGAATTAGGCAGAAGTGAAATGCATGCCATTCTAATGATTAATTTTTGCATAAATGAGTTGATTATCGTGCAGTTATGCTGATTAGTGGCGATGTTGTGCTGCACTGTGTGTACTTTTCGTTAACCCTTAGTTAACCGTACGTTAATGATTGCCTTAACTTTTGCCCTCAACCCTGTGTTAAAATCTTTGCTTTTAACCCAAGGGTTAGGTCAACGGTGGTTAAAGTGATCATTACTAGTTAGCAGTACTTTATTGTTTTAATTTAGATAATTTTAAATAGAAAATTAAAAAAATTAAGTGAATTAGAGATAATAGTCATTTTTAACTAATAGAATGCGAAAATAGTTTTATTTTCTTAAATACGTTATAAAATATGAAATTATATTTTTAAAAAAAAAATAGTTAAGACATATAATAAAGAATTTTTCCAAAAGACAAGCAAAACGCTCACTTCGTTTGCGTTTTTGAATTGATTTGAATGATATAAAAGTGGAGTTTGAAAGAGTTTGAAGCGAAATGTGTATGAAATGAATGCGAGACTCGACGCGAGAGAGCGCAACAAACAGCGCACGAAATAACACATCGATATATGAGAGTGCGGTGTAATAATAATTATTGGGATTTTAGCAAATGCTATATCGGTTCAAATAAATATCGCAATTAATTGATAGAGAGGTCTCGTTGGCGGTCAGACAGATGTGTGTTTGCCGTCTGATTGGGAACAGACTGTCGATCGTGAAGTGTTGTAGCAGTAGTGAGAAGTCGGTGTGGCAGCGGTAGACCACGTCATGGCGTTGACCGGCACTAAGGCTGCGTCTCGTGTGAGGGATGCCAACAAAATACAATCGTTGCAAACGCTGGGCCGACAAAGTTTACTCAGATTTACTGTGTTATCGCTCGCATGGATCGCTGGCTTTTGCTCAAGACTTTTCGCGGTCATCAGATTCGAGAGCATTATCCATGAATTTGATCCGTGGTATGAGTTTTGCTTACGTCTCATAAGTACAGCTCATCACTAACGCTATGCAATGCTTGCGTTCAAATTGAATGCTATGCCTGTTATCTCTGTTTTATTATGTTTGATTCGTTGCCTAACGTTAGGTTCAATTATCGCGCCACGCATTATATGGTCAAACATGGTTACTATAACTTTCTTAATTGGTTCGACGAGAGAGCGTGGTATCCGTTGGGACGCATCGTTGGCGGGACTGTAATATAGCGATATAAGTGAAGCGATGTTAAGTGTGGTTAAGTGTTGTTCTCTCAAACCATGTGCAGGTCTATCCCGGTCTGATGATAACCTCGGGAGCCATTCATTACCTGTTAAGCGTCCTCAACATCCCTATTCATATTCGCGACATATGCGTCTTCTTAGCGCCCATATTCAGCGGTCTCACCGCTTTGGCCACGTATTTCCTCACGAAAGAGTTGTGGAGTGAATCGGCCGGTCTTTTTGCCGCTTGTTTTATAGCGATCGGTAGGTTTGAATTATGTTGACTTCTTGTTTGACGCGATTTATTCAATCAGTTCCGGGATATATAAGTCGTTCAGTGGCCGGTAGTTATGATAACGAAGGAATAGCCATTTTCGCTCTTATGTTTACTTATTATCTTTGGGTATGATATAGAAATAACTTTGATGGTTATATAATTTTTGGCTACATATGATTTCAGGTGAAATCAGTCAAAACTGGTACCGTCTACTGGTCAGCACTGACCGCGTTGTCCTATTTTTATATGGTGTCCGCGTGGGGCGGATATGTATTTATTATTAATCTCATACCATTGCATGTATTTGTTTTACTATTAATGGGTCGCTATTCGAATCGAATATATGTGGGTATGTTATAATCAATTGATATTGCATTTGTGCCAATATCTGAATCAATGCTATAATTTTGTTTGAAGCGTACTCCACTTTCTTCATTCTTGGTTTATTATTTTCGATGCAAATACCTTTCGTTGGTTTCCAACCCGTGCGCACGAGTGAACACATGGCATCCGCTGGTGTTTTTCTCTTGCTTAACGCCTATGCGTTTCTCAAATATATTCAATCATTTTTGAGTCGCTCTGAGTTCAAAATGTTCTTTTTTACTGGCATAACGGCAATCGCTGGCATTGTCTTTCTTGGAGTTGTTATGTTGACATATGCTGGTTATATCGCTCCATGGAGTGGACGCTTCTATTCTCTTTGGGACACCGGTTACGCAAAAATTCATATTCCAATTATAGCTTCAGTGTCCGAACACCAACCGACCACTTGGTTCTCATTTTTCTTTGATTTGCATCTTTTGATACCAACATTTCCAATTGGATTATGGTATTGCATCAAAGAAGTTAATGATGAAAGAGTTTTTAGTAAGCATTTATTAATGATTTTTATTATTTCTATATAATAATTTTAATAATTGTTATCAGTTGCTCTCTATGCTATTACTGCATCATATTTCGCTGGCGTAATGGTCCGATTGATGCTCACACTAACTCCAGTTGTATGCGTTTTAAGCGCAATAGCCTTTTCGGAATGCTTTTCGTATTGCTTACAAGACGAAAAAGAAAAGCCTCTCAATCAAAGGCCTAGACTTAGTAGCGCTGATGGTTCTGCGGTGGACAACACGAGCACAGATAGTGAAGAAAACAGTCACAATGGGCCAGAAAAAAACAGTCATAAACAACTTTATGACAAAGTAGTTATGAATTTTGAATTTTTCTCGTGTTCATTCATGCTGCGAATTGCTCATATTAGTTATTTTTAATAAGTCTTTTTTATTCATTTTATGCTTATAGACATAAACTTACATTATAATTAACTTCAATTGAATTTTTTAGAAGTTTGAAATAACAATATATGAATTTACAGATGCGAGAACAGATGTGTTTGTCTAAATGTGCTATAATTGGCGCATGAAATTATTTGTTAATAACTTTGATAACTTGTCTGTGATAGGCTGGAAAAATTCGAAAAATAAAAACTGATGTGTCCAAAGAAAGTCAAGGAATTGGTGCAAACATGCGAACATTTATTTCCGTTTTATTGGTAATGATGTTAATGTTATTTGTGGTTCACTGCACATGGGTTACCAGTAATGCATATTCAAGCCCAAGCATTGTTTTGGCCAGTTATAGTAATGATGGGTAATAACATTTTAAACATTTAAACATCTCATTATGTATTTTATAATATTTTTAGAAATTAATATATGTTTTAGTTAATCATAATGAACATTTAACAGATCTAGAGTTATATTGGATGACTTTCGAGAAGCCTATTATTGGCTCTCTCAAAATACTGATGACGAAGCGAGAGTCATGTCGTGGTGGGACTATGGCTATCAAATTGCTGGTATGGCTAACAGGACCACACTCGTAGATAATAACACATGGAATAATAGTCATATTGCTCTCGTAAGTTAATTTATAACCGCATTCTATATTAAAGGAATTGGAATTTTAATACATTTGGATTTTCGAATAAAATTATCTAACAATATAGAATATCATAATTATTCAAAAAAAGAAGTGCTAAAAATACCGTTTTTTGCATATTATATAGCGATAGACATCAATTTCTAAAATAGTGTATTTTCTTTATTAAAGAAAATTATTTCAATACCTGATTGAATAGTGATAAAATTAAGATAAGACGCTAAATTAACTTTAGTAAAATATTACCGATACATAAAATAATAGGAATTTGGTATATTATTTATTATTATTAAGTTTAAAATATTGATTTTTGATATTTAAAAACATTTAATAAAAAGAATGATCAAAACTAATTGAGAAATTGTTTATGAAAGGTGGGCAAAGCAATGGCGTCCAACGAAAGCGCCGCATATACTATAATGCAATCTTTAGATGTTAATTATGTGCTCGTCATTTTTGGTGGTGTTATCGGATATTCTGGTGATGATATTAACAAATTCTTGTGGATGGTTCGCATTGCTGAGGGGGAACACCCCAAAGATATAAGAGAAAGCGATTACTTCACTGATAGAGGAGAGTTTCGCGTTGACTCTCAGGGCGCTCCAACTCTTCTCAATTGCCTTATGTATAAATTGAGTTATTTTAGATTTGGAGAACTTCAGGTAATTTTATTGGATTAAAATGTGAATACAATAATATTATAATATCAATCGAATTACATAATTTTCAGCTCGATTATAGAAGTCCAGCAGGTTTTGATAGGACTCGAAATATGGAAATTGGTAATAAAAATATAAAATTGGAACATTTAGAAGAGGCGTACACAACGGAACACTGGCTCGTTCGCATCTATAAAGTTAAAGACCCAAGCAATAGGCCAAAGATATCTTATGCCGATAGGAAGATAAAGGCAAAGAATATATTCACTTCTAAAAAGGTATAAAATTAGGTAATATTTCACGTAAAATTTTTGATTATAAGAGAATAAATCATTATTATGTTTAATAATTAATAATCATTATTATTATTATGTTCTCATTAGACAAGCAAACGAAAAAAGGGAACAATAAAGAGCAGTCCAGTTGTGGAGAAGAGCAACGTTGGCAAGAATAACGTTGGGTCGTCGTCATAGTTTCATCTTAACTTATAAACAGATTAACTTCGATAGTATATTATATTGAGTGCCTCGTGTTAGCAATGTTGTTATTATTTGCATTTCACAACTTCAATGCATTAAAAACTGACTCAATTTCGATTATTAAAGCAACAAACATTGTTTTTTAGAATGTGTTGCTTTTTTAAAAAAAAATTTCATTTATTGAAAACCATATTTTTCATATCAAAATTATTTTTTGGGTGCAATTTTTTTTAAACAAGTATTGTAAATTCAATAATGTAAAAATATGGTGTTTTAATTTGTTAAACATAGGAATGGTTAATAACTAGTCATAAGCCTGCGAGTAGTTTTTGATAACAAATATAAGACATTCCAATTAAATAATTTTATAATTTTTAAATAATAAGCCTAATTTTAAAAATTTAGGCTAAAAAAGCTGGCGATGTATACATTTTGTATCTCATATTGATATCAATAAATGTGGGGACACTTAATTAAAATGTAAGAGAATTTTATATTTAGATATATATGTAGCTCACATTATTTATTCACAACACATTATTCTGGTTTTAAAATAATTAGCTCAACAATCTGTTAAGACAGCGATTTTGCTTGTATTATTTTAAATTTTAAAATCAATTACTGGTAAATATGAACAAACAAAATAAAATAGAGAAACATTGTTATATAAGGTATATATTCAAGAGTAACGGCATTCGGTTACTGCCGAATTCGGAAAACAGGGCGGAGTCGACTCGCATTTAACGGCAGGTGTCGATACTCAAGAGTCAGCTCAGAATCTCAAAAAGTCCAGATTCGGCAGTAACGGCATGCCGTTACTCATGAATATATACCTTATATCATTAAACTGGAAGAAATTATTTGATTTACTTGACTAGTAGTAAATCAGCAGTATTTTAGCAAATGTCTTGCAAATGTCGGTACAGTTAATTATTTTCTTAAAAATTATTTAGGTTTTAATCTAAAAAAATGTAATTTGTAAACTAATGTCAAAGTTGAGCCAAGAATTAGTAGTCAACCTTCACTATAGACAATAGACAGAAGAAATAAGCATTGGTTTAAATCTAGGTTTTATATTTTATACAAGAAAAATTTTTACGGACTCCGGACATACGGAGTATTTATTAATGCAGGAAAGCTTAACAATAGTATTGTTTCCGTCTATTACAGCATACCATATAAAAATCGATATTCAATTATTACGATATATTGTTATTCATTGACAAAACATTTTGTTATTCATTTACTTATTTAATTTCGAATTCGCACTTTTAAAAGAATCCAAAGCTTGAGTCGCTTCAACTAAATTATCGCTACCTTTCAATCGTTCTCCTAATAATAAATTGATAATAAATAATTGCTAGAGTTTGATGCGCACAACGCAAACAACGCAATGCAAACGTACGGATCAACTCGACGATCGCCCGTTGAGTGCGTTTCTCCAGTTTCTCCATCTTCTGCGCCAAATTGCGCTTCAAATCCCAGTCAATCTTACGCGGGGCTAAACTACTCAAATCCTAATTTCATAACAATTACGTGTTAAATATTAATTCTCTAAACATATCAAAAATTTATCAATTATAAGCCAATCGCTCAAAGTTTATGTTTCGACGAGAAATAATTGATTGCATCCTTTAATTAGACGCCAAAATCAAATCTAAACACTTGAGAAACATATGACACGATAGTGGGTGTCGTCTAATGTGTGGTCACATAAACGTTAATCAAATGTTTGGCTTACAATACTCACCACTTCTTCAAGCAATGGTTCGTCTTTAGAAGACAGCATTTGATCCATGTTTTCAAAACTGATTGCAATTATTGCTCGCAATGATTGAGTGTCACATAATTGATGGCAAAGAGTGCGCTCAAACAAAGTGCGATCACGTGTGCGTCCAAATCATGTGTTACTGTGTTTATATGTTTTGAACGTGTTATCAATAGTGATGTCCATCGAAAGTCTCAAAGTAATCGCTATCATTCCCGCCGCTGGAAGTGGTCAACGATGTGGTCATACGGCTGACGACAACTGCGAACAATTGCCCAAACAATTCTGTATTGTTTGCGATAAACCCCTCATATATCACACCATTCAATCATTTTTAAAGTTAATTAACTTTTGATTATTAACTTTTATAAAACTTTGCGCGCGATTTATTTTTATGTTTATTTTATAACTATTTTGTGTTTTTATGTTTTGAATGCAAATTTAAGGTTTTAATAATTAACTTGATTTAAATTGTTAATTATATACAAACGGTAAACGATATATAGTTTATGATAAACAAATTTTTAATAGTAAATAGAAATTATTTTTATAAATTTTATTTTATAATAACAGCTGAAAAAAGTATATTATAATCGGTTATTATATTACCATTTATCAAATGATGTCAAGCATTACATATTTAGTATTTTTACATTTTCCTATACAGCAATTTAGGACAACCAAAAATCTAGGGGTGGGGTCAAAACTCATCGGATTTGTGAAACAATTTTTTGGATTTTTAGACAAAAAAAATTTTCGAAATTTTTTGAAAAATTTCTTTTTTTAGGGAGAATTTTGAAGGGCGTATATCTGCTAACGCATACCCCTTGCCAACCCTTTCCAACCCCTGGTAATTTTAAATTTAATAAATAAATAAAACTTAATTTAGTGTTTAGCTAAAGAAATATCAAAATTATGATCAACTTCTTAACTTTAATGTTTAAATTTACTTAATTTTAAAATAACGTACACTATTATTATTATAATACATGATATTATGTATGATAGTATTAATTTATATTAGATTTAGGGTAATTAATATAATTAATATAACAAAAGTAATACCGATTAAAATAAATTTTATTATTATTATTATTCACGTATAGATTTGACTGATCTACTGCTCTAGTGCTATAGTGAGCGCTAGAGAGAGATTTGTTTATAAATTTAATAAAAATGATTAGTTAGAATAATAAATATGTTTTATTGTTTTCTAATCTACAACCGGCTTCTAATTTCAATAACTTCATATCGAGTGACTTTTATATGACTTATGTGTTAGTATTGCATGCAATCTTGTGTTAAGGAATACTGTATTATATAAATAAATTTTTTAAAAATTTTAATTGATTGTCAACGAAGAACTCTATTAAAACTAAATTAAAATAGAGATTAAACTAAAAATAAATTTTCTTTATTAGAATCAAATGGATTGAGAAAATAATCATTATATCTTCTTCTCAATACCGCCCACTAATGCACGAAATTATTTCAAACTTTTGCCATCAAAATCGCATTTATTGCGTCAATGGAGGCGATTCAAGACATCGATCTATTTATGAGGGCGTAAAAGCTATTTGTCAGATCGGACTTCTTCCTGATATTGTGGTCATACACGACGGCGCGCGACCGCTTCTCGACCAAAATCTATTAAGCAAATTAATTATTAATGCGCACAATTATGGGGTATAAATATATTTTTGAAAATTGTGTTTTATGGCAACTTATTGGGAAGTATTAAGCTTTAGAATTTTTTACCGTAATTCTTCACTTTACAGTGCAGACAAATTAAGCGAGTCTTTAGAGAAATGGTTAACTTTAAACGCGTAGTGTTCAACTGTATTTAGTCCTATTAAAATTTAGATAGAATTTCACTTGTTTTATTGTCAAATTTTAGTAAAAACATTATATTATTTATATAATGTTATTATATTATGTATATTATTCAAAAACTTATTCGCTGTTAACTTTAAAAAAATATTAAGTTAAGAAAATGTATCGCATCTCACTTCGGACTAACACAACTTTAATAATGAATTTGATATACAGAGCCCTGTGTAGAGCCCTGTCTACAGTAGAAATTATAAATTTTATTTAAAATTTTGATAGTAATATTGATAATACTTTATTTTTAAACATATTATTATATGCAATTTATTATTATTAATTTAGTTTTAAAAAATTATTACAGTATTCAATTTATATGTTCGAATTTATTTTGTAAAAATAAAACTGTTTATTTAATAAACAATAAATTACAATTTCAATTTACAATTAAAAATCTATATTAGGCTTCGGGACCAATATGTAAATTGACGTCTACAGTGTTGTGTGTGAATGAAGATCAATTTTTAGATCACTCGTTAGATAGAGATAAATATTACGCCAGCGAAATGCCTCAAGCGTTTAGATATAAATTGATTGAAGATGCATATAATAAGGTAATTCAGACTATTTGCCAATAAATGCTAAATATTGATATTTATTTTAATTTAGTGTTCTCAATATGATTTGGATTTTAATACTGAATGTCTTGATTTAGTTCAAAGATATGCTTCTTCTAAAGTGAAATTAGTTGATGCAAATTCTTCTGACATGTGGAAAGTAAATTAATTTTTAATTGTCTCTGTATTATTCAATTGATTTAATTTTAGGTTACTTACAAAAAGGATCTTTATTCCGCTGATGGCATTTTAAGAGGTAAATTATAATTAAAGAACAGCATATTAGTAAAATATATCTGTTCAATTCGGTATTTTGAGTAATTTTTTTAATTTTTATATTTTTGGTAAAATAAATTTGAAATGTTGGATTTGAGCTGATTTTGACTTTGATAAAAGCAAAGCATGTCCATCTGTGTGTTCGTCTTAATATCTTTCTATAAAATCCGAAAATTACGCTTTTTATGCAATTATTTTAATTTATTTAAAAGAATCTACCGTTTTCCCTGACTTTGTATTACATGTAATACTAAGTCAATTTTCACTAATTTGCGTTTTTCATAAACCCATGTAATACTATTTCGATAATATTACACCCTTTAGTAAAAACTTAGACAATATTACATGTAAAGTTATCTCAAAAAGATTTTAAACTAAAGAATTTATTTATTCATAAAATATCGTGTTTTATTATATTTTCGGTACATTTAAGTTCAAGTAAAATCGTCGAGCAAACAATTACAATGCTGTATAGTTATAACCTAGTTATAGTTATATTCTTGACTAAACTCTTCAGACTCTAAGAAGTTAACTAACAAACTAACAAAAAGAGCGCATGCATTACAAACTTATTTTCCTCTATTTTGCAAGTTTTAAAGTTTAAAGTGCTAATAAATACAATATGCATAAGTTGTAAACATTTATTACTAGACATTCTCCTAGTGTTCAGACTGTAGGGTATGCACTATGAAAATAGGTTGGCTTTTCATATTTTCCAAATAATTTGCTAAAAATAGGTGTAACACTATTTAGATAGTATTACACCCTTTAGTAAAAATTTTGATACTATTACATGTAATACAAAGCCAGGAAAACGGTAATAATAAATAACTAATTTGTAACTTTATTTCTATTATATTAGATCAGAAGAATATATTGCTTGAGTTTAACGAATTATCGAAATCACTTACGAATGATTTATTTGTTAAAGATTTGAAAGACCACCTTAAGAGAACTTTTATCAATGTATTTATAATTTTACAATATTTTAATTTTAATTGAATGTTCTATTTTAGATGAAAGAATATTGCGATTCTTTGTCATTGAACTTATATGAGAGGCCATTGACTTATATTTGTCTTAAGAATTGTCATTCGCTGAATGATATTTTAACTCTTGATATTGCAAAATGTGATTCAATGGTACTGATGATAGCCGTCGATTCGCAAACTTTGAATTGTTATCATCAAAAATTTATTTCATGGATAAAAAATAAACAACAAGAAATAAAACAATTTTTTCTTATTTATTGCTGTACCGCTGTAAGTAAAGTAATATTTATTAATTTTCTACTTATTTACATAAACTAATTTTAAGTCATGCTTTTCAATATTAGAATCTGGAATTAATGAGAGAACAAGTCATCAAAACTATTATATATTTAGCAAAGCATACGCCGACTGAACTTTCCGGACAACTGTTTTATTATTAATTCACTCCGCATTGTTTTTAATTATAAAGCATTGCTTTAATTAAATTTCATTTAATTATATTTTACAATTAATTCGATTAACTTTAATAAAATAACTCTTATTAAACTTAATTTGAACGTAATTGATGTTGTGTTGAGTGTTTCATCCAATCTCGACATCACATGTGATCGCGAATGATATGAATTGAATTGATTTGATATAATTTGATGAATCGCTGGTGAATCAAACAAAATGAGCAAAAGAGAGATTGAGTTGGCATTCATGTTACTGAGCGAGCATTTCGGCGCAATCGTGGCGAGTGTGGGACAGGTGTTGATGCGTAACGGCTTGTGTGCGTTGTCTGCGATCGCCGACGACTCGGCGCTGACTCTCACTAACGTTCGCAACGCTTTAATCACATTAATTCGTCACCACTTCGTGAGCTTTGAGGCGAACGACAGATCGCAGACCGAGTATCGCATTTGCGTGCAGAGAGTGCTCACTATATTGCGTTATCCGAAGTACATATATGTGGCGAAAATGCTTTTCGGAGACGAAGGCGAGTATATGGTGGAGGAAATGCTCAAACATGGACAGCTCTGCATGAGTGACACCATTCAGCGAGTCGTCAACCGATTGGCGCCCGCTTTGAGTGACGCCAATAAAGTGAATTTGCCCAACAAAGTGTTTCAAGTGTTCAAGAAGTTCACCGAAACGCGATTCATTCAAAGGGTCAAAACAGTCATCTCTGATAGTAATGGCATTAACAGTGAGGTTAACGCCGAAGAAGACGACTCTTTATTATATGAATTACCAGATATTAATATGAAATTAATCAAAACGATTGCTGAGATTGATGTCAAAGAAGAACAACCCGTAAGAAAGAAAAGAAAGTTAAACGAAGAAATTCAAAGCGACGCTAATATTTATTGGAGGATAAATTTAAGTCGATTTCATCAATACATGCGCGACCAGATTATCATTGAAGCCATCAAAAACCGTTACGACGACTCGAAAGCGGCGGAAATTGCGAGAATTATTTTGAGATTGTCTGAAGTGAAAACACACTCTTATGCTGAGACCACTTCACCGCTTTCTAAACACGAAATCCTTAAAGAGTCAATAAATACAAATGTATGTGTAGATGAAACTCAACTCGACAACTATTTGCACTGCTTTCAGGACGACAACAATTTTCGTTTCATAACAAAAACTGAAAGTCGAGGCGACGGCATGTATAGCATACATATTTTGCGAACACTCGACAAACTGGTTGACAATTGCTTGTCTTCTATAATTCAAGACCGTTACTGCGCTAAAAGCGCTCGAATTTATCGTTTATTGTTGGAGAAAAAATACTTACAACAAAAGCAAATCGAAGACTTCGCTATGATTCCAAGTAAAGAAGCGAAACAATTAACTTATTCTCTTTATGTCGATAATATGGTTAAAGTGCTTCAATGTCCTAAGACTTCAGATTACGCTCCTTCAAGAACTTATTTTTTATTTGCTGTGGACAGGATTAATGTGAGCAGAAATATTCTTAATCGCTGTTATCAGGCCGTCTATAACGCAATTACTCGCCGTTTGCATGAACACCAACAGCACAAAGCATTGCTAGAAAGAAAAACCATAATCGATGCTCTTATTTCTAATCTTCAACAGCAGCAATACGTTCAAGACGTTGAGCAACAAATTCAAGACCTGAGGGATTCCTTTTCGACGCACGACAACGAACTTCTCGAGAAAGTGAACACCAGTGTTAAATGGTTAGAACACAGTGAACTGCAAAGCGATGAAACGATTTTTTTGCTTCAATCATGGCTTTTCTTGAATAAAATGAACAGTAAAGATGCTGTAAGAATAGAAGTGAAGGATCAGTTTATCTTCTAAATTGTTTATTTGATTGCTTTTGAATATCCAGTTGTCTTTTATAATCTTCTAATTCCTATACATTAATTAATTTTGTATAATAGAAAAATATTAAAATAAATAACGTTAATTTTACCTTATCTTTTTGAGCTCTTATAAGATCTATATCTCTTTCTTTGAAATTGATATCTTTTGAAGGATCATCTGGTATTATGATTTTGGTGACCAATTGAGGAAATACTGTTATATACGCTCTTTTAACTGATTCTATCGATTCGTGACCTATTAATTGAAACGAATCGCATCCAAACGAAATCGATATAGGCTTTGAATAATCTATTATTGCTGGCATTGGCTTAACTGGCGTTTGAAATGTTAAATTGTTTAACGCTTGGCGGCATTTATTAATTAGTGCTTCTGATTTAGTTGATACAAACATTAATTGAGCTCCATTTGAATGAGCTGTTAATCTTAAATATCGAACAATAAGTTTTTTCTTTTCTGAATCGAAATCCTTTAAATAAATATATGAACATTATTTTATGGATATTAACATTTATTACTCACTTGATATAAATCATATTTTGATCCAATTATTAATAAAGGGATAGGAAAAGCGTTTATTTTATTTTTATCTTCATGTTTGTCTCCTACTCTCTGAAGAGCTCTTTCATTTAATAAAGACTTAATATTTGTTTTGCTTTTATTTAATACCAACGAAATACGATCACGAAGAGCTTCTAATAACGTTTCTGATGTAATAATTAATTCTTCGGGTAACGAAAGATCAATTACAAGAACCACAGATGTAGACCTTATTTTGCAAAATGTTTTAATTAAATTACTATATAATTATAAAATTTGTAACTTAAATTAACTATTATTTCTATAAAGTTTTAAAAAGCTTAAATTTATAATCTAAAATTTATTATTAAAATAATTTTAGCAAATTATAATTATATTATACTGTATTCCCACATACAGTTATTCCTATTATAGAATGCAATGGTAAAATTTACGGTGAAATTAACATATTTTTCAAAATAAATAATTGATAATAAATAAAATATAAGGTTTATGTTTTCTCTAATTAACATAGCATTTACTGAAGGCAACAACTAATTCTTACAATAATGTTTGTTCAGTTACAGCAAAATCAATTAGATTAGTGAAAAGACTTCCTCCTCCTAATTCCCAAACATCGCACACATTTTTTTCCTAGAAATTGTGAAAATAAATATTTCAAAATAAAATTTAAAAAGCTTAAGATATTTGATTTAAATTAGATATTATTTACTTCTTCCGATGATTTAGCTTTTTTCGCAAACACATACTCGAGCGCTACTGTGGGTTTCGGTGTATCGTTTTTATCTAAAAATCTGTTAATTATACTTGTTTTTCCCTATTGTAAGTTAAAAAATAAAATATATCAAAGCATGAATAAAATAGAATAATAAAATATTACGCCATTTCCAATAAACAAAAGATTTGAATTTTCGTTTGATTGCGTGGCGTGCGTTGTCGACAGTTCGTTCGCTATTTCCCAAATATTTTTTCTGTCATTCAATAAATTTGCAAAATAATTAATAATCTCTAGTTAAGATTAAATCTTATCTAATAATGAAGATTGTTTACAAATCATATATAAATTCTTGACTTACTGTAAAGATGTCATTATCTTAAAAATTATTATTTATAATTATTAGTTTATAAAAGAAGAGTAACATATATTAATTAAATTAATTTTATATTTAATGTCATTAAATAATATTTTAATGAAGTTCTTTAAGATAATCGTTGTTATCTTATAATTTTGAATATTGTATTGATTTTTTCTGTATAATGTCTAACTAAACACATCATCATAGCAACATATTAATGATATCTAACTCACAACAAAACAAATTGGATAATTCATATTCTGTGATTACCTATTTCATCATTTGTTGTTATCTTTAATTCGTATTAAATTTAATATAATATGTCTTATAGAGAACTAAGAAGTAAATAATTGTTATTTATTTATAATAAAACTATATGTTTTATATATTTGTTTAAACCGTTTTATCAGATTTTACAGAAATGCTACGGTCGTTGGGATATCCACGTCTTGTTTCAATGGAAAACTTTCGAAATCCAAATTTTCCTTTGGTCGCTGAAATACTTCAGTGGCTCATTCATAGGTAGGCAGCGGTTTATTTTTATAAAACTTTTAACAAGTTTAACCACAAAAAAATCAAAACCTATTACAAACAATCATTGTGTATTAATAGAAATGTATTAAAATTTAACTATTAATTAAGCACTCTGATAGATATTTATTAGACACTTTAAATTATAAATTATTCTTATTATAATTATGATCGCTAAAACAATTTTATTTTCGTTAATACAACATTTATCATATAAGATACTTATTTCATTCTAGATTTGATCCTTCAGTAGAAATTTTTGGAGATATTGATACTGAACAGGATAGGGTTATCTTTATAAGAACAACATCACAAATAATGGTAAGGTTGGACAGTCTTGAGACAGTTTAAAGATATTATTAAAAATATCTGAAAATACTAGCAAATGCAAAATTATTACTGTATTAATGAATCAATTTGTTTTTAAATATTATGTATATTACTGTAATATGTTTACATAAATATTTATAAATTTATAGTTTAAATTCATTTCATACGTTAGGCGTCCAAAGCACAACTTAAGTTGAATACAAAAAAGTTGTACATGTCTGACGGTCATGCTGTACAAGAATTATTGAAGATAACGAAACTTTTGTATGACGCGTCGAAACAGTCGGATATAAGAAACACCGATGAAAATAACATATCTGACAATATCTTATCCGATCCATCAATTTTATCAAAAGTAATTTAGTTTACGTCTCATTTTAAAAATTTTAAAAAAGCATCATTTTGTTCAAATTTATTGTAATTAATAATAGATTAATGAATTGAAAATATCTCGACAATTAGCATCAGAAATCACTCAAAAGGGGGCAAATATTTATGATTTACTGGCAGAAGAAATTGAAATGAGAGTAAATTGTGATTTATTTTTAATTAAAAATAATTTGTTAAAACTATTAACAACTAATTATAAATGAATTAAAGGAACAGAAGGCGTCTGTGCTGTCACGACAACTTGAGATTCCGGAGATTGAAAATTCAATTAAAGATTCAATTAAAGAATTGCAAAAAGAGATTGAAAGCATAAATTTCAAAATCGATAACGTGGCCGCAGATGAGGCCAATCTGGACGCCAAGATCGAGAAGAAGAAGGCCGAACTCGAGAGGAACCAAAAAAGGCTGCAAACATTGAAAGCAGTGCGGTAATCATGACTTGAAATATAATTATAGTTAGCAATAATTGACAACAAATTATTTGAATATTTTTCGCATTTTACCATTATTTGAGATAATTTTATATTTTAAACAAAGACCTGCTTTTATGGATGAATATGAGAAGCTTGAAGAAGAGTTGGCTTATATTTATGAGCTGTACATCACTAAGTTTAGATGCTTAACGTTTCTCGAGCAGCAATTGGAGGACATCGAAGAACAAGAGATCGAAATGATTCAGGTATTGCTTCACTTAATAAGTCATTAGTTTCGTCCACTTTTCAATATGTTATTCAATATTCATGTTTCAAAACGTTAACAAACTTTGATATCAATTATATATATTTTTATATAAAGCAATTCTGAATTCAGTAACTTTTTATAAAATTAAAACATATTAGATATTTAAATATTATACATAAAAATATATTCAAAAGAGAAAGTAAAGGTATATTTTGATATTAAGGGATAAGTTATCTTAAAATTGTTATCCGGAATAATCAAATGATTTCAATACAGACCATCAAATGTCTATTAAAGTAAATTTGTGTTTAACGGCATAGAAAAATAGTTAATTCCAATTCACTAGAATTTGAATTATAATTATTATTAGCATTTTATATGCAATTATATAAAACCGCTAATTATAGATTAATTTTATTAACTTGCAAATTGAATTTAACAAAGAGTAATGATTGTCACCATTCAATAGCAAAGAGATGAACAGATCAAACGAATGGTTGAACAGATGAAAGAGGAAGAACTGCTGAAGACTGAAACGGAAAGCACTTCTATGGGCGGCTCTATTGGAGAGGCGGTCATCGAAGACGACGAGAGCGACGACATTATAGACGCTAACATAGGGGGCAGAGAACGCAAGAGACAAATGGTGAACACCGTGACCGTCAACAAGAGGAGTGCGCAGACGGGGAGAGTGAGGATGTTTGGCTCCATCACGAGCGCCAACGACGACAGCCTCGACTCCGACCTCGACGACGATCAGGACGACGACGACGGCTCAGACCTCGACACCGATCAAGACATGCAGATATTCAACACCTCAGTCGACAAAACGAACCCCAACTCTACCCAAAACCCTGTCCTCAATAACGACAGCGATAACGACTTCTGAATTAATCTTTATTTCAAACTTGTATGCAATTATAAGAGATGTTTATTCACAATAAAATGGATGTCAAATACAATTAAAATATCCGCCCTTTTAAGACATGTATTGGCCCTAAAAAGGGCCGTTAAATGGATGTTCAGCTCATGTTTAGGCGCGTTCGCCGCGAATACGACGCGCGAGTTGTATGTCTTTCGGCATAATTGTCACACGTTTGGCGTGAATGGCGCA
>JAQIYA010000280.1:0-23540 GCA_034699355.1 Microtritia minima | reverse complement strand
TATTTAAACTAATTTATACGAATTTTTAAATCAAAAATTGTTTATTTAACTCAATCTATACATCATATTTATTTTTATTTAAGTATTGTTATAAATATAAAACTATTTTAAATAGCAATTAATCTTCAATCGAGTCTCATATCATTAAAGCCAAATCAACCCAATCTTCATATCTTCACACGACATCTTCAGTGAGCGCCACACTCACCACAACAAACTGTCAAATAAGACACATTCAAAACAAATGACACAAACAAATGCTAGCCATTAATGCAAACCTCGAGAGCGAGAGCTCAGGCATTCCCGGATCGGCGCCTTTTTTGATGCCTGACAATCAAAATCACAGTTTAGTTGTTTTTCGTTAATTGCAATGTTTTCGCTTTGAATCATATTTACCTAAATATATAATAACTGGTATATACGCGTAGTTATACGTCACTCTCACCAGAGATAACACCGTAGACAAGCGCTGTCTGGTCTCGGGATTCATGCTTTCAATTGATTGATTAATTAACGCTTAAATTAATTGTTATAAAAATATATCAATTCTCGTCACATTCAATGTTGAGCTCACGTGTAGACAAATGCAGAAATTACGTTATTATTTACAAACAATAAAATTATTTTAGTTATATATAGAATTGATATAATTTAAAGTCATTCAAATATTATTAATTTAGAAAATTATTTATGTATATTTAAGGTAATTTTGAAAAATTAGAAATAAAATTTTTAAATTAATTTAATATAAATAAAATAATTTTAAAAATTTATTATTTATTTTCAAATAAAGTAAATAAATTTCGCTCTTTGTATGATAAACATTGTTAACGTTGAGATAAACTTTATCTTTATCTTGACTTTCAATCAAATTATTTTTCTGTCGGCTGTGAATTGAATCGAGACATTAGAATGGCGTCGCGCGGCACAGACGAGACCAACCAATTGAAGTGCAACGTCGAGAACCAATTGGACAGATTGATGGCACAGCTCGCAGACCTCGAAGACTGCAGGTTTGGCTCCACTATTACGGACGCTTAATTGCTGTGTTTATAAGTTTGTGTTTAACGTACGTTTAGGGAAGATCTGGACGACGAGGAGTACGAGGAGACCAAACGAGAAACGTTGGAACAGTTGCAGGAGTTTAGCCAATCGTTGACGAGTGTGATGTCTGGTAATATGACTCTCGTCGACGATTTCGGTGCCATTCAACTCGTGAGTGATTCACATTATATAATTATAATTATTATTTATTGGCGCCATTTGTGTATTAATATTAAATTGATTTAATTTTGCTTACTTAATATAGTGTTAATTTAGTTAATTTAAACTTATTTGAATGATAGTAATTTTAAAATATTTAAAATGTTTTAAGTTTAATCTTAAGTTTAAAAATTAAAAATTATAATATCATAATTAGTAGTTTAGTCTATTATTAATTTTTAATAATTATAAATGTGATTCGCATCTCCTTTCAGGCCATTCAGGCCGCTGTGAGACAAGCGTTCAAAACTCCTGAAGTGATTCGTATGTTCGCAAAGAAACAGTCTTCACAGCTTAGAATTCGTTTGAACGATGTATGTATTTATTAAATGATTTTTAAAAGATTTAATTTTTAAAAATATATTTTAATTTTAATTTGTTTCGCTTATATTTGGCACATACTCTAGGCTTACCATTTTATAAAAATAAATTTATGTTTATTTTAAATTTCATTAAATTTAAATTTAATTTCTTAGATATTTTTATATTAAATTAAATAAAATTTTTATGATGAAGGGAAGAACCATAAGTGGGCCAAATTTATTGTCATTTAAGTAGAGTTTTAAGTTGTCCAAATCTCTTTATTAACAAAGGGAAAGTTTTTAAAATAGAGTTTTTACTTGACAAAGTTGGACATTATCTATTAATATACGATATACTCTTTATTAACAAAGGGAAACTTATTGTAAAAATAAATTTTAAGTATTGTTGAGATAAAATAAGTGAGCGTAGTGAGCGCTTAAACTAACCCGCTAATGATAAAAATAATGTTAAAATAAGTTCATAATAGTGTTCAATCGTGTTATATTTATTTAGATTTATTAAAACTTTGATTTTATGCGAGCTCATGTTTCGTTTCGCATTTTTAACTTTTATATATTAAAAATGTTTTATTAAAAAGTTTTGTTGCATAAATTTTTTCAATTAAAAAATGAAATTATTTTTATTTGACCAACTCTTTAATAAATATTAGTTTCTTTGTTATATCGTTATACTTGTATATTTCATTGATTTGTTAATCTCTTTGATTGATTCAATTCAATTCAATCAATCAATTTGTCAATCAACTGACAATCTTATCCAACTTATAGTCATCATAAAAGTTTAACAAAATGTCATCTATTTTGCTATCACTTGCCTTAGTTTATTCTGTCATAGGAGAGAGAAAGAGTGGGGAAATTTTTTCTAAAAAGCATTTTAAATTTTTATATCAGCGCCATAACATTATTAAATTTTTAAAAATATTTTACTTTTCTCAAAAATTTCAACTCACAGTATAACTTAAATTGAATGTATGCCTTTAGATCGAAAGAGACGCAAAAATAGGTATACTATCTCAAGAAAGATTTATTCCACAAAAAGTAGAAATTCTGATCGCGTTAAGCAAATTAGGCGAAAGCTTGCAGTCCGGCGAAAACGAATTTCTCGACATCCATGCCGGCGATCTGCTCAAAGAGTTTGCTGACGATGATCAAAGTGAGTGATTTCATATTTGAGAGTGTCAACGAAATATGTGTACTTATGTGAGTTATGATTTCTATTTATTTCATAGTAACAAACGTGAAAGTCATTCAAGTGGCCGGCTCTCAATTTAAGCGAAATTAATGCATCAATCATTTCATTTTATTTTAATTTATTTATAATTTTATTTGTAATAAATTCATTTTAAATATTATATTAAAAACTATTCGACTTTAAAAATTAAAAACTTTGTTTTGTTAGATATGCTCAACAATATTGATGCTGTAATTATTAATTACATTGCATTATTTACTTAATTTAATTAAAGAAGTTCGACTTATCAGAAAAATACAGATACATAACAAGATAATAGTTGCCAATAACTGTTCAATATATAACAGCAATATATACTGTTCTAATAATTTTATGACGTAAACCAAATCATCAGTTGTTTACTAGTTTTTTTTCACCAATTTTTTTGTTTTATCGATTTTTATACTGTTTAATCAATTTAATAATTGAGTTAATAGCTCAAAAAAATTATTTATTTACTTTCTTATAAGATAACTTCTGTTTCCAGTATTTTACTAGTCAAACATTTGTGAGTCAATCATTTTTAATCAATAGTAAATTAGAATTAGAAGATTTATATGAAAATTAGATTTATGAGTGCAAAATTTCATTGGACAGCATTTGTAATGTATATGTACTTATTTGTACGAGAATATTGATATGGATTTTTATAAAATTTTAATCTTTATTTTATTTTATTTTTTAATGCAAAATTGAAAATTTGTTCGACTATTAAACTAATAAAGATTTGATAAAACTCTTATGCTTTTTCTCAAATTGTCTGTTAGCTAATGATCATATTTGTAATGATCGCCAAATAATCTAATCAATACGTTTAACTTTGAACTATCGATTCGAAAGTGTTTTTTTATGTATTATTTCAATTTTTGACAAACATGTTGTGGTATTGCTTAAGAAAAATAGTTGATATAAAAGTGTCAACTTGTTTAAAAATTATAGCTAAATATCCTTCACTTGAATTT
Organism: Microtritia minima; assembly: GCA_034699355.1. NCBI lineage: Eukaryota > Metazoa > Arthropoda > Arachnida > Sarcoptiformes > Euphthiracaridae > Microtritia > Microtritia minima. The sequence goes on along the minus strand of JAQIYA010000280.1, from coordinate 19,761 downwards.
TTGTGTCATTATATAATTAATCATAATTGAATCAATTTATTAGTTTTTGTTATTATTTGTAAAATTTACACCATATTTTATAAAGTTATAGTAAGTATTATCTTTACTATTTATAATAATAATATAATGTTTGATATTATTGATTATAATTTAATTAAATTGCAATGATATTAATCACAAATTTACAGAGAAATGCTATTATTTTATTAAAATTATTTATTATAAACGTTGAAATAAAATTAAAATAACTCAATTTAATAATGCTATGCATTTTATTAAAATAAGATGAAATTGAAGAAGAGTTGTAGAATTTTAATTTTATACAAAATTGCAAAAAAAATAGTTTTCTTTAAAACTAACATAACTTTTTAGTTTCTTTAAACAATCTCACAGAAGTTAGAGATTTGCTTAAGAATGTCAAATTAAATGTTAAGCTTTCGCTTTTTCGTTTCTAACTATCATTTTTCATTCTTTCTTTATCTCAATGAAATTAAATACAGTTAATTTGTAATTTAAATAAATTCAAAGTTCATTTAAAAAGTCTATACAGTACAGCATTTAATGTCAATAATGCCAGTAAAGTCTAGATAGAGTGCACCCACTCTTAACGCACTGTTAGAGGCACGCGTTTTCGATGAGAGCGCATACAAAACGCTGCGTCTGGGCTGTGCTTTGCTGTGCTCCACAAAATTTCCTGTTCTCTGCGCTCGCAGTCCTTAACAGCAAAACGCGAACAACACTCGCCGACAGACCATACGCTTTATGGGCGGCTTTTCGGCGAATACGCGATCTGATGAGAGAGAATAAGGAGTGTTGAGTGTGTGCGAGCGATGCGGACATGTCTTAATGGATGCCTCACTTCAGTGCAGTCGTTTGTTATGGTTTGGGTGCGCGCTATAGACTGAACGCTCGCCACTCGTTCGCCCATCGCGTGACAACAATTCGCCGATAATAGTCGTCCGCATTATTCGCCAATAATTCTGTTTGCCGTTCAAAACTAGAATATAATTTTCGGCATTTTATGCTGTGTTTGTCGTTTCTGTTTATTTGTTTTCGGTTCAAAGATATATTGCAGTAGAAGTAGTTTTTTGAGTCAAATATTTTAAGAAATATTCATTTTTGACGCATTTTTTCCGTTTGGCGTCAAAACATCGGTCTCTAGTGTTGACACTTATATTTTTATTGGTAAATACCTTACGGGTTACTAAACAATTATTTATATATTCTGGCAATTATTTTCTGTGTTGATATTTATTTGCGTACTTTTATCGTGAATTTTTCAAAATTAAATATCAATTATTGTTTTTCGGTGCGAACTCGCAAATCGCTTCTCATTTGGCAAACCCGTAATAGCGAGCTGTAGTTCGAGTCTGATGGCATCGGACGGCTATGTGTGAGAATGTATGACAACAGCGACACGCATCACATCAACGGTATGCTTCACTCGGAGCGAGTGGTGATTCTGGACGCGGGCGCGCAATACGGCAAAGTGATCGACCGGCGAGTGCGCGAACTCAACGTCGAGTCGCACATATTGCCGCTCAACACTTCGGCCAACAAAATACTGGCCGACGGATACAAGTAAGACGGGTTTCAATGTCTCACTCTTTGCTAATTAGTTTCTATTTTTCTTTTATCATTTTTATGTTCATTGTTTCGGGTGAAGAGCTATAATAATATCCGGCGGTCCGAGTTCGGTGTTCTCGAGCGACGCCATTGCGTACGATTCGGAGATTTTCAAAATCGGTTTACCCGTGTTAGGCATCTGTTACGGCATGCAAATGCTGAACAAAGAGTTCGGCGGTATTGTCCACCGAAACGAATCGCGAGAAGACGGACAGTTCACAGTCAGCGTTGAAAATAATTCTCCACTTTTTCGGTAATTTATTTTTAATGATTTTTATTTAGCTATGATTTAATTTTTAATTTTAAAATTTGTATAATAAATTGATGTGTTTAACAGAACCCTAGACAAACATCAAGAAGTACTTCTAACGCACGGCGATAGCATAAGTCAAGTCGCAGACAATTTTAAAGTCATTGGTAAATCTGGTAATTTTATAATTGGTGAGAGATTTACTAATTGTTGTTGTCTGCTTAGAATACTTTTAAAAATATAGCTAATTATTGCGTTTAATAGCTATCGCGAATGAAAAGCAAAAGCTGTATGGCTTGCAATTTCATCCCGAAGTCGATTTGACGACTAACGGTAAACAAATGTTGAAAAATTTTCTATTCGAAATCACTGGACTGAGCGGAAATTTTACGATGCGTAGCAGAGAACTAGAATGCATTGAATACATTAGAAAAATTGTCGGAAATAATAAAGTTTTAGTATGTATTTTTTAAAATGTATTTTAAGTTTTTTTATTGACATTTTGTTAATAATAAACTGATCTTTAATATAGATGTTGGTCAGTGGCGGCGTTGACTCTACTGTTTGCGCAGCACTTCTTCATAAATCTCTTAAAGAAGATCAAGTAATTGCCTTTCATATTGACAACGGGTTTATGAGAAAGAAAGAAAGCGATGCCGTAGAGAAGTCCTTAAACCAACTCGGACTCAAATTAAAAGGTATTAAATTTAGGTTATTTTTATTGGGTGTGTATTAAGTTAATAACTTAAAATATATTATTAAAAACTAGTTATCAACGCTTCGCATCAGTTCTACAACTCGACGACAACGATTCCATTCGCGAAGGGCGACCCAATTCGGAAGCGCACCACTAAACTTCTCTGTCAAACCACAAATCCGGAGGAGAAGCGAAAAATAATAGGCGACACATTTATTAAGATATCGAATGACTTAATCAAGGAGTTGAACTTAAAGCCGGAAGAAGTGTTCTTAGGTCAGGGAACGCTACGGCCGGATCTCATAGAGAGCGCCTCGTCGTTGGCCAGCGTTAACGCCGACGCCATCAAAACTCATCATAACGACACTGAATTAGTCAGACAACTGCGACAACAGGGACGGGTTGTCGAGCCCCTCAAAGACTTTCACAAAGACGAGGTACGAATACTCGGCCACGATTTGGGTCTGCCCGCCGAACTCGTACAGAGGCATCCGTTTCCCGGTCCCGGTCTCGCCGTTCGGGTCATCTGCGCCGACGACTCGTTCATGGAGAAGGACTTCTCCGAGACGAGTGTTCTCGTCAAAGTGATAGTTAACTATTCGAACGCTTTGCAGAGAGTGAGTCAATTGAATCGTTTTATATTGAAATGAATACTAAACTAATTATTTTGTGTTTAACAGAAGCACGCACTCATCAGTAAAGTCCTTAACGCGATCGATGAGGCGGATCAGCAATTTCTAATGAGATTCTCGCAGACGTACACGTTCACCGCCACCCTATTGCCGATCAGGAGTGTTGGCGTTCAGGGCGACTGTCGAAGCTATAGTTACGTTGTCGGCGTCTCCGAAGAGCAGACTCAGGACAATGACGAAGAGACTCAGGCGAAGGAGCGGACAAAATTCGAAGACCTGAGCGTTTTGGCGAAACTAATTCCACGCATTTGCCATAACATCAATCGAGTTTGCTATATATTCGGCGATCCCGTCAAGTTTCCAGCGATGGACATCACTCAGACTTTCCTGACGCCGCACGTGTTGTCTCAGCTGCGCGAAGCCGACAGTATCGCCACAAATATGCTAATCTCGTCCGGTTATGGGAACGCCATTTCGCAGATGCCTGTTATTCTAATTCCAGTTCACTTTGATAGGGACGTTGTTTCGCGGCAGCAATCATGCCAGCGATCTGTTGTTATTAGAACTTTTATAACCGAAGATTTTATGACAGGTTTTATTCAGTTTTCATGCATAATTTAGTAATTTAATAAATTAATTGTATTTATTTTCTTTATTAAAGGTATACCTGCCATACCCAACAAACATATACCATTAGATGTAAGTGTAATTATAATGATTTTAGGTTATGTGGCTATAATTATTTTTCTTTTGTGTTTTTGTATTAAAGGTTTTTAGACAGATGGCAAAAAAGATCGAAACCATTAATGGTATTTCGCGAGTCCTCTACGATATGACTCCGAAACCTCCGGGAACTACGGAATGGGAGTGAAAATGACAGTTAATTAACTTTTTTTGTCCAAAGTTTAAACAAATTTCTTTAATTAATCAAATAAGCTTTTTTAAATTATATAATTTTAAGAAAATTAGTAAACAACGCAAACCGAACTTAAACTCAGTTATGAACAGAAAAATTTATAATATGTTTTAATTCTTGTCAAAATGAATTGTCGTCTAATAGATAATTTCTATGTTATTAGAGAAAAATGTTTTTTAAATTATATCAAATTTAAATGCTAAACAAATTTTTCTTTGGGCAGCAAAGGATGTGATATACAAGTAGTTGAATGTAAACAATAATGCTATTCATTAAGTTCAAGAATAAAATACAAAATGCGAATAATTTTGCATATATTATATTATGTTTGAACTAATTTTATTTGTATATGCAGTGTCATCAATCGTTTGCTTTAATTACTGCACCTGTAATGCGTAACTTTATAATACAATTCCAAAGTATAGTCATTATTGTGCTGTTAGCTTGAATTATAATGAATTACATTTCTTTTCAAAAGCCTTGACTAATAGTTTCTTAATTGAAAGTTTAATAACTCTTTTGTTTTGCGCTTTTCGTTCAATTGTGTGTTTCTCTTTCTAATACTCAATTCACGCGCAGCTAAAGTCTGACAATCTTACAGCCGGTAAGTCAAATCAATTATTAAGCATTTCCTGCGAGAGTTTAATTTCGCATTAACTTTATTTTGGCAAAAGATGGCGAAAAAGTTATCGCTTAAGCGATGATCGAGTTATGCTTTTTAATAAAACAGGCGAAAAACTTTTTTTGTTGTTATGATAAGCTCGTCTGTTGCGGTAACATATTTGCGAGTTTGAGGTCGAGCAGAGGTAATGAACTGTCCACTCAATGGATAAATGAGAATAAGTGGAACACCTATTCATGTGCAAACCTGTTCACTACTGTCTGAATTGGTTGCGCGCAAAGAACGTGCCCGGAAATCGTTATTTCCCAACAAAGTTATTCGCGATATTTGGAACAAAATTTTTAAATTACTTATTAAAGTTTGACGATATTATTCTTCGCCTAACAATTACTGCGCGCCACTGCTGTGCTGATAGTGTGGCGACAAAAGCGCAGCGATTTCTGTTTTGCATCTCAATGTGGCATAAATAAGACGATTCCTAACAGTTTTTTTATTTATTTGTTTCAATCAGTGAATTACGAGTTCAGAAACGCGGAGAACAGGTTTAGCCCTCTGTTCCCCTTATTTCTAATTACCCATTGAGTGGACAGTTCACCACTAGCTGTGCCTGTATTTGAAGGGTATATTTCGCATAAGTATATGCTTTAGATTAACGCCAATACGTCGATCTAATCAGTAATTCTTTTATTTTATTTTTGATATGTGTTTTTTCCGATGTTTGAAACGTTCGCCTAAATAGGTTACCCCTTATAACGGACTTTAATTGCCTTTTAATAACTTTTAATAACTTTAATAAAAAGTTTTTTGTTTCGCATTTGGCATAAACGACGCGAATCGACACTTGAAAAGTGTTAAATCAAAGTTTGTTGTGAAATCATGTTCGTTCGTAAGAGCACATGCAAAAGGATATTAACGCAGCCGATCAGAGGATGCGCTCTTCCGATCTGTTCGCCTATTTTGTCACTTCCGACCAACTTTTATTAACTGGTAAGTCAAAGCGATTAATATCATCTTTTGATTTACGGCAAAAGAGTGAACTTAATTATTACAAATAACGTTTTCCATCCGCTCTCGCGTTTTGCTATCTTATTGGCGCAGTCATTACGGTTCTCAAGAATCAAGATTTATGATAATTGTAGTTTGCGTTTTTAAATTAATCGTGAACTTTATTTATATACATATGTAGTTAGAAATGTTCTTATGATTCTGAAGTTTTAAATTACTCGAATTTGCAATTATATAAAATTATGAAGCATTTAATTTAATCTAAAAGATCTTAAAATTGGGAGTGAAAAAAATGCTTAAATCTTTCAATCATTACTTAAAACAAAATGTTTGTAGTTTGTAATTACATTAGTAATGTATTGAGATTCAAATGCATTAACAATTTTCTTGATATGGGAGTCTTGACATGACAGTCGAATTTATTTGGATTTTCCTGATCAACACCAGTGAAAAGCTCTTCCCTTAATTAAAGAAATTAAAATACAGTACATATTAAAATAATTATTTTATATTTTAAATAATTTTTAAAAATATTAATATTAAATGAAAAATTATGATAATTTAAATTGAGTTAGAAGTTTATGGATTAACTTTGGCAATTAAACTTTGGGTAACTCATAATGAAATTAAATTTGTATAAATTATTTGGTTTAAAAGTTTAAATAATATCACTGAAACAGCTTAATTAAATTGATAATCCATTTTTAAAAATTTAAACAAAAAAAGTTAAATAAGGAACAAATTAATAAATTATTATTAAGTAATAATTTAATAATTTTTAAATATCAAACTGAACAATACATAGAAGTAATCAAATTTTGTTAAAATGTATTTAAAAGTTTATTATAAGAAATAATATAACACTTTTAAATATATTTTCTTTGTTCAAAATTTATATCCAATTTTCAACTCATTGTAAATAAATGTTCACAATATTATATTTTAAACTATATTTTTTATTGGCATTCTTTATTAAACATATTGATATTAATTTCGAACATAAAAATGACACATTTGGCAAAAAAATGTCTTTAAACTAGTAATAAATTTTAATATTTAGTGAGAGCTTTTCTCCTTTCGGGACCACTTCTCGATTACGATTTGATATTTATATAACATTTCAATTATTACATTCAAATCACAAAATATTTTAATGAATATTATCTTTAAAGTGAATAACAATAAATATAAATCATTGAAGCGCAATCAAATAAGCTTAATATTATTCATTTAAATATTATGTTTGAAAGTTTTAAAAGTTATAATTCTGTTTAAATCAAATATAAATTGTCTAATCAATCAATAAGAGGTGTGTTTGAATACTTGATCGTTAAGAGTGAGTATTTATTTTTATTTCATGTTGGTTTATAAATTGATTGCATATAATTAAAATGTTTTGCATTTATTCAATAACGTATTTGAAAATTAATAAAGATATGCAAATTCGCTAAACTTAGTTATATATAACGATAAATCACTAAAAGAAAAAAATTTCTTTATAAGAAAAATTTCCATTATATATAAGTTAATTGAATATCACTCTCATTGCATAATATGGAAAAAAAATCTGTACTAACAATAACAGATCTGATTTGAAGCATTTTTTATATTTAATAAAAGAAAGAAGATCGCGAACATTCAATCTTATAAAAGCTGCAAAAAAATCAAATTATATGAAAAATTTTTAGATCATAAGAGTATTATGATCTAATATTTTTTTCGCTATTTTCTCAGGGAAGGGAAATGACAGAAATGGCAAAAAAAGAAGTAAAACTCTTAATCTGCATTTAATTGCAGACATTCGGTTATAATAATCGCTTGATTATAGTATTTAATTATTGAATTAAAATCACTTTAGAAAAAAAACTAAATTTTATTGCCAGAAAAATAAGATAAAAGTCTCAAGAGATCAAGTCTTAGAGAGGCTGCACTCAGGCTTATTCGAGTCCGTTATCGCTGCGATTATTTATTAAACCCAAAAATTAGCACAAAATTCAAGTATTCATTTCCAGTTTCGCTTTAATATATTAATGCTTTTGAAAAAAATCATTTTTTCTTCTTTTGAAAATTTATTTTTATTACCAATTGTTGATTGTCTTGATTTTCTTTTTCAATGTGACCCAATAGTTAGATAAGTTGAATAAATTACATTAAACCAAAATTTGATCAAAACGATTAGTAGAGAGAGAGAGAGAGAGAGAGAGAGAGAGATGTGATAAAGTTAATGACTCAGTTTAAAAATAACTTTTGATGCCCTGAAAGTATGATATTTTTTATCTATCGTAGCGATACATTTAAATACGTAATCGTCACTAATTTTCTTCCCAAAACAAGACAATTAAGGACTGCGTTAAGCAATGCCAGCCAACACGCGAGTCCGAATCAAATTGATGTACAAGAATGTTATGCTCGAAATTGCAAATATTTATGATGAAATCTAATTAGATTAGTGGAAACGCTCGCTCAATACCCCATAATCAGTCAAATTCATTCAGTCATTATCGGCTCCGAAATTATGTATTGCTGATCGTTTAATAAATAGAAGCGCAAACCTTTTTTTACAAAATTTGATTACAGGTAAAGCGGACTTTTCTATCGCCTTAAACCAGTTCTTAAACGCTTGTTCGCTGATATAGTTAGAAAAAATATTGGTTAGGTTTGAACAGGAGCTTTGTTTTCACTCTATTTGTTGTGTGTTTAAACTTACAAAAAAGTTTTTATTTCAATCAAAAAAAACCCTTTGCTGTGCATAAATGAAGAAATAAGTTCAAAGTTGAGAGCAGTAATTTCAAAATACAAAAGGCCTAAAGTTATTATATGCCAATTCAAATTATTAGACGTGGAAAAACGTATTTATTTATAGAAAATAATCTATTTAATTGTAAGACATTTTTAGAATTTAGGAGATGTTTGAAAAGAATTACTAACAATAAGCTATAAAGATATTCGCGTTTATTTCGTTATCTATAAAAATATAAATATATTTATATATAAATCGAATGCTTTACTTTAATCATAATCTATAATAAAGTAATTATAAGTTTAATTTCAATACAACTGCTTGCGATTAGTCAATAATTAGGATATGGGGTTATTTTTGGGAAAATTTTAGTATTCATAAAGATGTTATGCGATCGTCACCCTTCGCTGAAAAGCACGCAAAAGTGGGACCACTTTTTTTGAATATTATTTTTAAGTAAAAAGACTAATCGAAACGAGCGCTCATGCGAAACAAAAAATTATCGTTTTAATCCTTTTTTGGTAAAAATAGTTAACTTTTTTCGATTTGAAAAGTTTATGCATCCAAAAAAAAAGTTCGTAAAAATAACCTTCTGCTGTATTCATTTATTTCCCACAAAAGTGAGAAAAAAAAGTCGACAAATCGTGAAACATTTTTAGCCATATATTCGAAGCCATTAACTTAAATTCCGCATATACTTAATATTTTATTTTTTATTTCAATTACTAATGCTTTTGTATAAATATAATATAATCTTTCTAACAGTTATAAATTATACTTAAAGAATACACTTTTCGGAGTAACTCTGAGTTGCGCCGATTAATCCAAATATAATATAACATATAATATAATAAGTTCATTAAATTAAATAATAATTAGTTTATTTAAATCGTAGTAATTTGTGGTGAAATTATTTCTATTTGTTGATATTTTAAGTAAAAATAAAGAAAAATCAATTGTAAAAATTTTTTAGCCATAAAATATTTTAAATAAATCAACTATTTTGAGAAATATAAGTGAAGAAATAAACATTCTGTGTTAAGCTAATGCCAAATATGATAACGATTGAATTTTTTTTCTTACACCGAAAAGTGTATTCTCTATTTATATTTTGCTCAAAAAGCTGGTTTAAATCAACTCTCAGTTGGAAAATCCACAATAAGAATATAAATTAAGGTTAAAAATTCCAGTTACAAATAAAAAAAGTAAAAATTATTAGTTCTTAATATAAAATGTGAACATATCCTTCACCGATACTTCAATATCATTAATAAATGGCCAAAAATAAGTAAACGTTTGATAAAGTTTAATACAATTTCCATAATAAATACTTTAAACAGTTTCGTCTAATAGATAGATTAATTGTAATGCTCTAATTGTAGTTTTAAAGGTTGAACGCATTTTAATCAATTTTTTTGATTGTATTTAACTTTTCGACAAAAAATTATTTCTCATTACTTATTCTAATTTTTTCTAAACATTTCTAAAATTCTACTTACAATTTAGGTTTAATTATTATATTTCTTCGATAAAGTTGCCAACTATTTACAAATTAAATATTGAGTTCAATTTTCAAAATTCTAAAGATTAATAATTAATAAGATAACATTTCATGGAGTTTAACATTTAATAAAATTGTTACCAAAATATTAAATTTTATTATTGTAAATAAATGTATGTTAAATTTATCAATTCATTAATATATTATGTGTATATTTAAATTGCAATTAGTTTAACAAATTTATCCAAATAGATAATAAATCGCTAAATTCTATAAGACATTCTGTATCAAAATATAAAACGCAATTAAAAAATTAGATTTGTCTTTGCAAACAAATGCTTTAAAATTTATGAAAAATAAATATTTGTGTTCACTTCTGTTTGCTATAAATTTAATCTTCACACTGATTCGTAATAAGTTAAATACTGTATTGAATAATAAAAACTTATAGAATGCTTAATATTAAAACACTTATAAAAGAATTATTCTTAAACGAAAAACAGGTTTTAAATTATTAAAAATCCTATTCTGAATTGACTGGACTTGTTATTATTACCTGTGACTGCATTTATTTCGCTAATTAAGAGCAAATTAACGAGCACTGACTGCTCAACTCATTTGATTATTCTTTAGGGTTGGAATTAATTTTTTGAGGTCTCTCTCTCTTTCTCTCTCTCTCTCTCTCCCTCCCTCTCCCTCTCCTTCTCTCTCCTCTTCTCCTTCTCCTTCTTCTTTTAATGAATAATTTCGTAATTTAAGTTCGGGCGTAGCTTAGACTCAACAATTCAAAGCAAGACAATGATGAGATCGTTATAAATCGATGTTCAGTTTGCAGTTTGCCTTCTTTTCCCTCCAAAAGCCAACTATTAGAGCACTTATTGATTTGACTGCTTTATTTATAATCGAAATTCCTTAACCTTATTGACACACTTCCACGAGAGGAGGAGGTAAATGAGTTTATTGTAATTTGTTACAACTTTATTTGAAAGCCAAAAAAATCATTTGCCAATATATTTTAATTTGCTTTTTTGTTGGTAAATATATTTGCTGGTCTCGAATTTGCGAGAAAAAGATCACACATTGATTTGTTTGCTCTAAACTTTGATTTATTCATTTACAATTTAAATACAAAAAAAATACAAGTTATCGCGTTAGCAATTATAATAACAGAGTGCATCGCATCACGATATATTGTGTTTTAATGCAAATTAATACGATTTAAAAAATGCAACACAAACTCGCAAAAGTGTGGATCGATTTAAAAACTGGAAACATAATATTTTCCATCAGTAATTAAGTTGATAGCGGAGTGAAATATTGCTGAACGTGGAAAAGAAAGAAAAATATCGCATAACTTATATTTTGAGATCGAGAAACAAGTCTGAGGCGCGCAAACTGGAACTCGCAATATTATTAGCATTAAAAATACGGTTAATATGTTCGTAATTTAATAAGTTTTTTTTACCCATCATTCACCTTACTTTACATATTAAATTGCGAATATTAAGGCACGAGTTTTTTATTTTAATTACGCCTGCGTTACACTTCCCGAGTTTATCCAAAACGCAAACAAAAAATTATTATTGCATTATCATATCGTCATTAATAATTGGTTCGAGTCCAACGAACCATCACATACGATGGGCCGGCGTATGAAGAAAAAGAACCAAAAATCGTGATACAATGGGGGCGGCATTGGTCTCGAAGTTAATAATTGCTCCGTTTGGACGAAAATTTCATGCCTTTGGCAGATCGCGCCAATTTTTTCCGCTCTTGCATATGCGCTCGCAGTTCATCCCTGTTTGTCTGCTGTTTATTAGCCTTACTGTCTTTGAGCTTGAATGTCATTATCCGATTTCCTCGAACGGCTCCTCCAGCATAGTCCACGTCATCCGCGTCTTCGTTATGACTCTTCAATCTCTCCTCAAAACTTAATTTCGGATTTTTATCTGCTCTATCACTAGCCTTACTGTTTATACTGCTATATGTTTTGCCATCTTTGAGCTGATAAAACTTTGCGCTCACGTTTGGCTCGTTTGGCTCAGTATAATCGAAACGTTTAGCGTCTCTTTCCTTTCTCAGCAAACGATGCGCTTCTTTAACCTCTTTAGTCCACGTATGATTATCATCAGAACTCTCGCTTTCGCTGTCGACCGCACTCGACTCGCCCAAACTCGACGCTTCGCTGTCCGGTTCGTCCACTTCCTCAAAAGCGCTGATATATTGCGGCGCAGTTGATTTTTTCGACTCATCGAGTCTACTGACCACTGGATGCAAAAGGCGATACTCTTCGCTTTTCTCGTCGATCTGAAAGTCTGGATTAACGAAAATATCTCGAAATCGATTGTCTTCGAGCAAATTCGATTTCTGCTTTTTCTTCGCTTTCTTACTGCTGTCCGATTCCTGAACGGCCAGTCTCTGCGCCAACTCTTTGTTAACCTTCGGCAGATTCGACTTAATCTGGACTCTGTCGGCTCTTTCGGACTCGATTTTCTCTTTAATTTTCTTCTTCCGGTATTCGTCGTACGCGAACGGATCTGAACTGGCCTTCGCTTTATGATAGAGACGCATATCGATGAAGAAGCCGTGCATATGAGCGCGCAGTAAATTGCTTCCAATGAGATGCGTTAAACCGAAATCGTTTAACTCTTTTTCGGTGACAAACTTGTAGTCGTCGTAAAGTGTGTTATCATTCGACTCCTCCAGCTCTTCGGTGATTCGATCGAGAAAAGAGCACCACTTCGGCGCCGCACCGATGCTGGGAATATAATAGCACAATATTTTGGGCGCTTCGCACGCCATAAACATCATACCAGTGTTGGGCACAATACACAAGTCATTCAGATCGCACTCGGCCTGAATCGCCGTAAAAGGTTCGCCAGTGTTTCGCTGCCACAGCTTTAATATTTTGCTGTCCAATGAGGCCACTAAATCGAGACCATTGATAAACTCAATACACTTAATAGCGAGTCCGTACATCTGATCCTTAACACGGTATGGCTTATTGGCGCGAATGTCGTACAGCATAGTCAGTCCCGTCGACGTCCCGACAGCCATATTCAGGCCGTCCCGAAACTTAATGGCCGTCACCGACGGTATTCCGTCGGCGTTTGTGTCGATTTCGGCGCTATTTAAGGCACAGTCAAGTACACCGACTCGCGCTCTGCTTCGGGGATCCCACGCCTCGACCCGACCCTCGTGTGTGCCGCACACGAATAAGCCGTTCTCGGCGTTAATCGCGCACACGTTCAGCGACACCGAATCAGTGACGTATGGGTTCAGAAATTTTCCCTCTTCTAAGTTGAGTCGATAGACATTCGGGCCGTCGCCGACGAAACAGGCGTCACAGGTCTGGTAGTTGTAGCAGAGGTCGCGACCGAAGCGCGGTATTCGCGTCCGATAGTATCGGCCGAACTGGTTGTGAATCTCGACGTATCGGTCGCTCTGCAGAAGCATTACTTTGCTGTAGTCGTCCGACAGTATCACGAATTTGAGCGCTTCGGCGTCGAAACAGCGCTCGAACTTCATCGCGAGCTGACTCACGTCATAACAGCGCAGTCGAGGCTTATAGACGCCGGTCGTCATCACGTAATTGCCGTCCGGCGACGTCTTCACGGCGTTCGTGACGGTCGGCATCTCGAAGTCCTGAATGAGTTGAATTCGGCGCCGAAGATCGACGTCCCGTTTCAACAGCTGACGCCTCTTCCGGTCCGACAGCCATTCGGGAATGCTTTTGCCGTGACTTAGATTATAGACTTTGATGTCGTTCACGTTCGACACCTGCATCGCGGTCGCGGTCGGGATCGCGATCGGTGTCCAGCAATGCAGTGATGTTTAACTGACAACACGTTTTAATGTTTGGCGTTGTGTTTGACGTGCGGGTCAGAGATGGCGATACGATCGATACGATCGCGACGTTTAAGTGGCGATGCGTTTGAGAACATCTGCCGAAACGAACGAAACGAACGCAAACGCATGACAATCGAAGTGATACACCGTTTAAAGTTTGATTAGCAGACCATTCGCTAAACGGAAATCGTAGCGCTTTTCAAAGGGTTTGAAGTTTTTTAAAAAAAACTTTTCTTTGCAAAGTTTGCGCCGTAAATAATGTTTGATATATTTTTGTGAATTAAATTTGATTAATGACTTTAGGAATGAGTTAATATTTGATGTTTTTCTTTAAATTTTAAAATCTCTAAAATAATTAAAAGCATTGATTAAAAAAAATGAATTAACAATTTAAAGCATAAATTGTTAATCAATTTTTAATTTTTTGAAATAAAAAACTTTTGCTAAAACTTTACAATCTCTTCAGCGAGAGTTTGACTGATCGTAATATTCTGTAAACATATTCATAATTTTCATATTCATTACAAAATCATTTAAGAGCTGATTATTTGAATGGAGTAAAATATTAGTTCGCTTAAAACACGCTTGAATTGAAAGCCGTGATCGCAAATGCGGCGGAAAACGCAAGTTATGCCACGATTTCTGGCTGTGGTCCAGATATGGCTGGGAAGCGCTGTGCTCAACGCTGTGCTCACGTTTTTATATGCGTTCAGTGCCTGAAAACGCATTCAGTGTTTTCAGTGCTGAGCGCAGAGTGTGTGCAGAGTGTGTGTGCGATGAAGTGCTCCGATTTTTTGCTAACACTCAATCCGATGCACAACACATTTGCTGTACAGTCTCTGCCTATCATTCAAAGCGATATGAATTATGAAGTTATATGATTCACATAATATATAATGCTTGACTCATATTGTTATATCTAATCAGTTGGCTTTTAATTTTAATTTTGAGGTGTTTATTATTGCGAGTGCTGTGCAGTTGTTTCTCTCCATTTGCTCTTCAATTAAGTGATAGACGTCTTAACTTAATTGTTGTTTTATAAACTTTTCAAAAAGAGTTTGATTTTTTCTTCTTCTTGTTTGAAAATTTTTTTTTGCGCCTCAGTTTTAAGCGACTTTGTTTGAGAAGAAAAAGACAGATTCAAATAATTGTATTCAAATTGGGAGCCAATTATTATTTATTTAAAACTCAAATGAACGCATCGAAAAGGATATTAACATCACTGATGAGAGGATGCCTTATTCCGATCGCTTCTCCCCGTTAGTGGTTTCCGACTCGCTCTCCACTCGTAAGTCTAACTCATTTCTTCTGTTTTTTATAGAAAATTAGAAAATTAATAAGTCTTTAAATCGAGAATTTTGCCTATTTTTTAATTGAAAATTTAATTTGCATTTTTCAGTGTTAATTATTTCGTGTTTAAGTGGAGTTTTTGAGCCACTCTTTACTTTACGATTTCAAATAGAATCGCAAATTTTAATACGCTTTTTAAATGTTTGTAAATAAATTAATTGCCAAAAAAAAACAAATATGAAAAGAATTTGTTGTACTATTTAGAAAATTAAATAGAGTTCAGAATTTGAAAGCAATTGAATTTTTGTTTTGCGAACTAATTTTGAAAATTGATTAACAAAAAAAATTATTTTAAAGTTTTGAAATAATTTCCGTAATTTTAATTAATATCTAAAATAATACTGATATCAATTTGAATGAAAATAATTAGTATTGAAAAAGTATGAAAAAAAATTAGTTTAGAACTATTTATACTTTTGAGATAAAAAATTTTAATGACATTGTTTTTCAAATTGTTTTGAAATTCATTATATCGTTGTATTGTTTGGAATTTTTTGCAAATTTCAAAAGTTAAACAAACAAAACAGTAACTAAACAAAAACTTAACATTTTATATTTAAATATTAATAATTCACGAGCAGTTATTATCCAAATTAAATAGAATCGATGGTCATTAACTATGGTTATTAACTATAGTTAAACATTTATGTTAATGACGGAGTGTAATGTTAAGATTAAGAGAGGTGTAAATTTAAGTTTATTAAATAATTAAATAGTAAGAGATAGTATTTTTTTAGTTCAATTGTTTTAACCAACGAAATGCAAAGTAAGTGTTATCATAATTAAAGCAATAAGACTGAGAACGAGCCAATGAAACTTATGGTATGCCATACCTGTACAGGATTTATATCAAATAGTGAAATATGAAATATTAACTTTACATATAAAGATAATTGTGGGCAATAAATATGCTTATTTTAAATTGAAATAGTTTTTTATTTTAATAGAAAATCTATTTAAATGTTTTATAAGTTTAGCAAATAAAAAAACAGTTAACTTTTCACTTCCTTATTATTATGCACTTACGACTAATTTAACTATTAATGCTATACATTTTCCATTTATTCATTTTACATAATTCATATTTGTTTCGTATTTCTATTCCTTACGCAATTTATTTTATGTTTCAAAGGAGATATATATGCGGTTAAATTCAATAAAGCGATAATCTAACGCAAACTATTTTCATTTTATTTCTCTCTTTACATTCGATCAAATTAGGTTTGTGTGAACGTAAGCACAAACTTAGAGCCGAAAGAATAATTTGACGAAAAACGTTTTGAAAATTTAATATCAAAAAAAATGTTTTAATATATATATATATTTGTAAGTTTTTTCCTTTAATGTATTCCATAAACATTTACAAATATATTAAAAAAATGAGTAATAAATTTATTGAATGCGAATCAAAAATGTCTAACATCTGTTAAATGAAATAAGCGAAACGTTAAGCTCGCTCTGGAATTAATTTCAATATCTCATATGAAACTGACACTAAGTTTTAACTTATATTGCAGTTGTAAAATAATAATTTAGTTATTTTAAACGGAAAGAATAAAATCAAATTTAATTCACTCAAAAAGACAATTACTGGCAAACAATAACTCTTAAAGTTAATTGTTTATTATAATTGTAGCAAATTTATTATACAGGATTTAACATTTTAGAATAATTTAAGTTCGTTTTAGTTAGAAATGCAATATTACTTTACTTCTTGAAAACTTTATTTTTATTTGACAGCATAAAACTGTTACAACTCCTGAGCCGCATATAATCAACTCTTATTTTAAGGAAGATAATGCTGTGTTATTAAAAATTCGAGACCAAATTCTTCTCTCGCTTTTGAAAAAAACTAGTTCTTATCATATCGTGTATCGATTTTTATAAAGCTTTTTTTAATGGAAGACAAGTTGAAATATCTTCCATTCGCTCGTATGAAAACTTTTGCTGACCAGAGGCGAGTGATTACTAATTTATCGCTTACGTTATTAGTAGTTTCAATTTATGCTGAACTACGGCGTAATGTATTAAAATACTAATTAGTATTGAATCGCTTAAATTAATCTTGTTTTGACTCTTCGCTGTGCAGCGAAAACGCGTTTTACTTCGAACGTCGCGCATACAGAGGTTAACACTGTTTCTGCTTTTGTGTCTCTATTTTGCTTAACAAATCGCAATAAATATGCTTTACCTCTAAATGTTAGACAACGTATTTGAAAAAGCTATTAATTACATTTATCTACATATTTCAATCCGTTTTATTGTTAATTTAATGATTTCTTTTTATTATTTATTTTTAGCCAATCTATTGTTATGCTGTCAAAAGGAGTTTAATGAGCAAAATATCGTTTAGCATAAGACACACACACACTCTTGCGTTTCTATTATTAGAACTCATTTCTATATTACTGCTTAAATATTAATCAAACAGAAAATTAATATATAATCAATAATGACTTTCATTGCATACATGTATACTAAACTACATTATTTTAATTAAATTATTTCATGCTTTTGTTTATGAATTTTGCGATTTAAATCATTTTTGAATTTAGATTAAAGCAATTTTCATCACTAGTTATTTGGAAACAACAGACGGATTTCAAAAATCCATAATTTAACTTTTGTAAAATTTACAATCGACTCAAATTTTATGTAATTGGGTTATATTAAGTACGACACCACAACTATAATATTTTAATTTAAATAAGCCAAACATATTTAACTGACACATTGTGCGAGTAATACAACAACTCGTAATTCTGTCTGTCATTCAAAACGAAATGCACGCCGCATTAGAAATGCTGGCTATAAATAATGGTAATGTAATAACTGTAATAACATCAGAATAATTTATTTAAGCAATTTTTTGATATTATTTATTAAAATAACGATATTTTAAAGCAAACTTTCATTACTTTATGGATTAATTTACTTTTTGTTTTGCATGCGAAACGATTATTTTCAACAGTTTCCTTAATATAAAATTAATATTCACACACAGGCGGAGAAATTGAGTGGAAATCGGTCACAAAGTATGACCACTTCTAATGCCAGTTAGCTTTGAATGCAAAAATGAGGCCCTTTTTTATTGATTAATCTTTATTATCTTAATATCTATATATATTGTTTTATTTTTATTTGCCTATAAATTTCGTCGATAATTTATTAATACCATTTTTATTTGTATGAAAATATGATAAAATGTATTTTTGCCATTTGAGTGATGAGAGTAACAAAACTTGTAAATGGATTGGAATATAAAGCGAGTTTGAAGAGAGAGAACTAAAGCGAAGGGAGAGAAACAAATACAGAAATACCACTTTTATTAATCCGGAATTAGCACCGATTCGGGCATTTATATTTCCAGTTTCGCTCTAATGTTTAATATTTGCAAAAAATTATTTATTTTTTTCTTGTTTTGAAATTTATTTTTATTGCCAATTGTTGATTGTCTTTTTATGTTCATTCCCAATGTGACCCAATACGAAGAAAAGCTGAATAATTTCGATCAAAATTGTGATCAAAACGATTAGAAGGGAGAGAGAGATAGAGACGAAAATGATTGGATAAGTTAATGACTCTGATGTAAAAATAACTTTTCAATGCCCCGAAAGTATGATTTTTATATATCGTAATGATATTTAAATAGTAATCGACACTAATATTACCAAACAAGACCAATAGAGTTGTCAAAATGGGATGTGCTTTGAATACTCATTTCAATAGCGAGTCTGAGGCGAAAATTAATGGTAAAAATGGTTTGAATTCGGAATTAAAACGCGCAGAACTGTAATTACATTATTAATAATAAGATAGTCGAATGGCATTTCGGGTACGAAAAGCTATTATCAGCGCTATAATTAAACCTATGTATCGCTTATCATTTAATAAATAGAAGCGTACCTTTTTATCAAAAGGGGTTTTGATTATACTATTATTATGATTTTTCTGTGACTGGAATGTATTTGTTTAATTAAACGAAAATTAATGAGCATTTTATGCGTTCAACTCGTTTAATACTTTGAATAATCTTTAGGGCCTGAAATTAGAGTACGAGGTCTTCTCTCTCTTCTTTTAATGAATAATTTAGTAATTTAAGTGAAGTTCGGGCGTTGCTTCAACTCAGCGATGGCTGCAATGCCTGCGATGGCAGCGCAAGACAATGTTAAGATGCCATTATAAATGATGCCCACACTATTAAGTCCTCTTTCCTCCTCAGCTCACCATTAGCTCGCATTTATTGATTTGTCCGGTTTTTTAAAAAAAATCAAATTTTCGTTAACCTTATTGACACAATTCTCTCTCTGGAAAGCAAAAACACGTAAATGAGTTTGTTGTGCAGCTTTATATGGCGTTGATTTTATTACAGTCTAACAGTATTACAGTGTCGTGTATTTTCTGCAAAATTGCAAACTCTAAACGTTTCTGAAAGTTTACGTCCAGAATAAATCAGCGAATTTGCATATTTTATTCAAAAAAATGTCAACTTTTGATAATAAACTAAAGAGCGCTTTGAGTGTAATTAGCGTTTTAAGCTCTCTATGCGTGCAATTGAAGTATGAATTATGAA
>JAQIYA010000279.1:0-23549 GCA_034699355.1 Microtritia minima | reverse complement strand
AAGCTATCAAATTAGATTTAATTGTAATATTAAATCATATCACTGTCTTATAAAAATATTGTTGTAATTATTAAAAATTTCAGACAGTAATTAAATGGATATATTTTTAACTTTAATTAAATAATAAATTAAATATCCATTTGATGATAACTTATTTGTAACATTTCTTAATAAATTTTGAATAATCAAAAAAAATGTAATAAGCATTACGCGATAGTAAGTTTACTCAATCATATTTTGTTTAATTAAACTATATTTGATAACAATTAATTATTCTCTCATGCTTTAAAAAATATTTGCATTTCGTATTTTGATTATCATATAAATTTAAATTATTTTTTTCTACGTAATCAGAATTAATTATTGATTTATTGATATTATTTAGAAATAAGAAAATATGAATTATTTTAATATGATATGCATTTGAATCTGAAATTAATCTATAATTAATTTTTTTTATTTTGTGAAAATAGTATGGACTATAAAAAAAATTATAATCTCTTGCCCTAACAATATAGAATAATTTTAAATAAATTTTTTAATTTAGAAATTAAATTAAAATCTTTAACACTTTTCATAACTTTCATAACTATGTTTTAGAGCTTATAAATAATCTATAATTAATTTCTAATTAATAAAAACTTTGAGTAAATTTCTTTAAAATTTTCTTTGAAATTTAAGCCAATGATTGGTTTGAAAAGCATATTTTATCGTAAAAGTAGTAAAGAACGCATTACTTAAGTTTTAATCAGTTTGAATG
The DNA here is from genome assembly GCA_034699355.1 of Microtritia minima. Taxonomy (NCBI): domain Eukaryota; kingdom Metazoa; phylum Arthropoda; class Arachnida; order Sarcoptiformes; family Euphthiracaridae; genus Microtritia; species Microtritia minima. The sequence goes on along the minus strand of JAQIYA010000279.1, from coordinate 22,789 downwards.
AAACGAAAAAAGTTATATTCTTATATAAAAAGTTAAAAGTTTTTATTAAATCAAAATTAATCTATAATTAAACAATTATTAAAATTGTAAATATTAAAATAAAATAAAAAAATGTTAAAACCTATTATATTCATTCATACATTCATTTTATAAACATTAATTAAATTGTTTCACTAAATTGTTTCTAATAAGTAAAATTAGATGTCGTGTGTCTAAATCTTTGTTGTTTTCAGTCGGCTTTCTGTTCGCCATTTTATCTTCAATACCGGAGTAATCAAAATTAAAATCGGATTCAAGAAACTTAAAAGAGTTGCCATCGATGGCGACGTTAACGACGAACTCCTTGTTTGGCTGTTTGGCGACAATTTTGGTGAACTTCAAAATCAAAGTATTACCGCTTTTCCGAGCTCTCAAACCAAAAGCGCTCCACATATTCAGCACAATCTTCGCCTTTTCTTTATTATTCTCTAATTTCTTACGCTTAATAACATCATTCTCGTCTATTTTCTCGCACTTTTGTTCTGCTTTTTCAATAAATTCTTCCATTTTACTGATTCCGTTCTCAACAGCAGTCAACTCTTTCTCCAATTTTTGTTTCTCTTTCTTCAATACTTCAATATCTTTGGCGCAATCGCTTAACTCTAAATCACACAAACAAACCGAAAATTAAATATAAAATCATTTCATTAGACTGTAATTACCTTTAATTTTGTTTTTAAAGTCGACTTCGAGTGACTGCCAATCAATTGCGCACTCGTTTCGCATACAAATAATTTTCGAAATCAATTCCTCCAAATCATTGTTATTGTAATCCATTATACGAAATCAATTAATTACAATTCAAATGTGAAGCCACTGAAAGCAATCGTATAAGTGGTTGGAGTGAAGAAAATCGGATGCTTTTATATGCGTTCATATCTAATATGTAGTCATAGTTATGATTAGTAAACTTGAATATGAGTTTGAATCACAATCAAATCATCAATTAATGAGTCATTAATATGTGTATAATTTGAGCAAATGTTGACTAAACTCATGTTTTTTGCTTTTAAAATTCCACTTTAAATGCTTTATATTTTACTAAATAGAAGTTTGAAAACTTAAGAGTTGGAAATAGTTTTGTCACAAATCAAATTTCAACTCCAATGCATTCAAAGTCATACAAAATTCATATTAGTATAAACTTTATTAAAGTGTAATAATTTAATTGAATGCTTGCAATCTATAATATAATGATAAATCTTAAAATTATAATCAGTAAACTATTAGTGGAAAACTATTTTCAACTCTTAAGTTAATATTTCTAAATCAAACATTAAGACTGTACTCTGCTTTCAGCTATTATCGACTCATTTATTGGTGGCGTTTAACTGCAAATAACAATTGAGTCGCGATTAAGTATGGATTTGTTGGAAGAGCTGCGCGTTCGGGACAGCAATCAATTGCGACAACTCATTGAAATGCATTTCGCGTTCGTGGTCGACATCGAGACGACCATAAACGCGAAATGCATTTCAATGGTCTATTCGTTTGACCAGCGGTTGAATGCGTGCCTCCATATATTAGATTTTAGCATTTTATTATTTTAAAAACATTTTAATTGTTTAATTATAGATTAATTTCTATTTAATAAAAACTTTGAATAAATTTATTTAAAATTTTGTTTGAAATTTTAGCCATATTTTATCTCGAAATTAGTAAATAATGCATTTCTTAAGTGTTAATCAGTTTGAATGAAAACGAAAAAGTTATATTCATTTGTCACCTGCTTTGGGAATCAAATTTCAAACAAACAGCAGATGTCGACCATCACTAGCATGACATCAGCCGCGACCCGCACTCTGGTATTGGTCGCGCTCGCGCTGGCGTTCGGCGCTCGACTGGGCTCGTGTCGGGCGCGTCCGTTTCTGGAGTCGGTGGGCGGCGGCGAGTGTGAGTACGACGACGGCGGCACAGACACGCGTTACGTGCCCATCCTTCTGGCGCCGCGCGCCGGTCGAGTGGACGGCAGCGGTAAAACACTATACTTGGCGCCCGATTTGGACGACATTCTCGATCAGCAGACCTACAATGTCTACCACGAAGAAGTGCACGTAATTCACAATCCGGTTATCGATTACCGAATATCTGAATCTCAATCGTGTCTCTCTTCTGACCGCAGGGAACCATTTTGATGCCGCGCGTCAAGTTCTCGCTTTCCAACGACGACCAACCGCTGCGCGACAGCGACCGCGACTACGACTATGTAAGCCAACAATGATCGAAAACAATACCGCTAACACTCGTTTGTCGGACAGACCGGCGGTAAACCCTATCCGTTGGCGGCGCGAGCCATGCGTCGGTCGCGCACGTGGCAGCCGAGGGGACGACGAGCGCGGTATCCGATGTCGCGCGTGAATCCGGACGCGCCGGTGGCCGTACAGCGCGATCCCGGTTACAGACCGACACTCGAAGAGATGATCCCATACGGGAGGGTAGGCTTGAGATTAGCGTTATATTAGCGCCGCTTTAACCGACTGTCGGTGTATTCGCGCGCAGATCCGTCCGTCGGCCGACACGTACATCGTGATGGCCGACGACCCCGTGGTGGTGGTGGACAGTGTGCCGCTCTCTGTGAACGGCACTCAATCGACGACGACCACGACCAGCGATGGCGTCGATCCGGCGACCGCAGCCGACGGCGCGACCACTACGGTAGCGTCGAGACGTCGACGACGACGATAAGCGCGCGAATGCGTGACGCAATGCTTGAGACCATATGTTTGTGTAGTAATGGCGACCAATAAAACAGTTTCACTGTTGCTTTTCGCTGTGTTTGCGCTCGTTTTCGGTAATTTCAGTACTAATCATAACTAAACCAAACAAACTTTCACGCGAAAGCCGTTTCAGTGACACGCGTGGGGCAGTCGTTCCGCGTGAACACGTACGACGACGGCTACGGTCGCAACACGATCGAGGAGTACGCCATTACTCGCCGTCAGTTCCGCGGTAGTCCGTACGCCGGCGGTCGTCGGTTCGGCCGCGCCGGTCGTCCGTTCGCGCCGTACGCGTCCGGGTATCGCACGCGCAGCGGAGTGCAGGTGCGCGAAGTGGTGGACTCGGGCTACACGTACGTCCTGAAGAACGTGCCGATGCGGCGCGGCTCGGATCCGACCAAAATCAATTTGGACGACATTCCCGTTCTGCGCGCCAATCAGGTCGTCTTCCTTCGCCAGCCGTACATCATCGTCTTACCGCCCAACTCGACCACGACGACCACCGCTGCCGACTCTGATGCTTCGACTACCACTACGACTTCGACGCGATAAAAGCTTTCAAGTTTTCGCCGACTTTGAATAAAAAAACTTTTTTTTTACTACTTTAGAACTGAATTTTCGTTTCGCGTTTTTCACTGATTATGCAAACAGTTAATCAAAAGATCCGACGAGAGGCCGACAGAAAGAGCCGATGGACGCGATCGGACAGCCGTGCGGGTCAGCGCCGACGAGCAGGAATTAGTACTCTACGCTAGCCTTAACTATGATCAGACACGTGACACAACAGAGTTTGTTTTGAATTGAAAAAAAACAAGTTTTATTGAATCGTAGTCTGCGTTCGTTTATCGTCCGTAAAGCGTTCCCGAGTTTTCGGGCGGAAGCGGTTGCGCCGATTCGCCGATCTATGGTCACAACGAATCACACATCTAGTGTCTCACACATCACAGTCAACTACTGACCAGTTTTTCCTGCACGACAGGCGCGCCGCCGGAGTTGACCAGCGATCGCTCCACGATTGGCTGAGACTAATCGAATCGAATCGAAAGGCTTTTAAATTAAAACTGTTTATTTGCGAACCGTTTATACCATCGAAGACGGAGAGTTTCGCGGATACGCTCCCGGATATGCCCCGTACGGCCCCGGCGGCGGTGGCCCACCGGTGTATCGCGGCGATATCCCTCCAGGATATACGGGTGGATAACCGGGATATGCGGCTGGATTTCCGGGCGGTCCTATCCGTGGCTGGCCGTACATCGAGCGCGGGCCCGATCCCGAACAGCCGCCAGTCATGCCGGCGTCCGGGTATTGAATTCGCACGTGGCGGCGACTGTTGGCCACCGCCGGCTTCTTGTCGGCCACTTTGGGGCGAATCTTGTAGCGGTACGGATGACAGATTCGGTAGCAGTTCTTGATGGACTGAAATCGGTTGGCATTACCGCCGCAACCGGTGTACGAGAACGGCTTACACGTGCGCGTCTCGTGGTCGTAGTAAATGCGCGCCAAATCCTTGCTGCACGTGCCGGCGTCGGGCGACTGGAAGCACTCGATCGGCACGGGTACCATATTGTTGTGCACTACCACCACCCGTGTCCGCAGGGGTGCCACCGGCGGTGGGGTCACGAGCGGCGTGGCGTCCACCACGTTCACGGTGACCGGTTTCTGGACGACAGCTTCGCGCGCCGGCTCGTCCATCGGGTCGGTGTCGGCTGCGAGAGAGAGAGAGAGACAGGTGTGTCATTGATTTGTTTGATTGTCGCTGAAAAGCGTGCTCACCTGAACCCACTCCCGAGCTCTGCGGCGAAGCCAACACTTATGGCGAAACGGAGAAAAATTAACGCCGAAAATAAAGAGAGAGACACATGAAATTTGAGCGCATTTCGAGAGAAGAGAGAATTTGTTTTTACCGAAATCGATGACCAAAACAACAGCGAGATAGAGTGTGAGCGCGTGCCTAAACGCGAACGTCATCGCGATCACGAATGCCACGCGAGCAACACAGCTGTGGTCACAGCAGTGCGAGTCAAGTGACAGTCAGTGCGATAAAATGCGAATTTAATTGCTGTTTGTTTTTTTTCGCGAACCGATTCTCAAAAAAAAGTTTTTCTCAAGTTTTGTTATCTGTGTTTGTATTTTCTGTTTAAAAATGTTTGCAAACAAATGGAACTGAACTTTTGAAAAAAGTATGCAATAAAAAAACTTTGATTGGAATTTTCCGCTTGAATTACATTTAACTAAAAATGGATTGCGTGAAAGCGAATGGCGGCTAATATTGTTCTGATCAACACGTAAAGAGTTGGAAAAGTTTTGTGCGCATGCGTACCGCAGCTAATGTGGTCGTCGTTCACAGCAATTTACGGTTTAATGAATTGTTGGCTGAATTGATGCGCGAATGACAACAACGATGACGTTGTCTGCGATGACGTGCGAGTCGAGCCGAACACGTGTTCATTGTGATGATCATTGTTGTCAACAGTCAAAAAGTAATGATTTTTTATCTCATTTGTAAAAATTTTAATTTTTCTTATTTTGAGCAATGAATCTCTTTTATTACTTTATTAAAAATTTTCTGAACTATTTCTATATTTTTAATATGTTTTGTGAGTCACTTTTTCTCACATCAATCCTTTAATTTGGATCCTTTTGGATCCTTTAATTTCATTTGAGACAAAACTTTTTCATTTAATTCTGATTTTTCATTTAAGTAATATCTACTGTTGTTTTTTTTTGTATTTATTTTTATTTTTCATACCATATTAGCCATTAAGGCATTCATTAATCATTTATATTAATATCATAATTGCCAGAATGGCAACCATTTATCAATAGTTATTTTGGCAAAATGATTACGCGATAGTAAGTTCACTCAATCATATTTTATTTAATTATACTTATATTTGGATAACAATTAATATTCTCTAGATTTTAAAAAATATTCGCATTTCCTATTTTTGATTATAATAAAAAATAATTTAAAATTATTTTTTTCCTAATTATAATTAATTATTAATTTATTTATATTTATTTAGAAATAATGAAAATACGAATTAGTCTTAAATGATATGCATCTGAAAGTTGAGCCAAAGTTAAACTTCAAGAACGAGACGTGATTTTCAATTTCATCTCAATTATATTTCACCGCTCGTTGGCGTTGTCCTCAATAGAGTCTAAATTGGAAATTAGTGACACGCGTCGCGCTTCGCCGCCGCCTCTGCTCTCCCGATCGCTCGGCTTCAGCGGCTTCGGTCGGTTTGGCGAACCGTATTTGTCTAACGGTATGAGTGATGGCCGGTGAATGTAATTTTGCTGATAATCAACGTCGACGCCCAGCGTCAGACCGGCCGCCGATTTGGCTCGCAATGCGGACGCTGTCCGCGCGTCCACTGATATCTGCCGAATCGACGACATTCTCTTCTTCAGTAATTGCCTATTAATGAGCTGCCCTTTGCTCACGCTTTTTCTCAGAGCATTCTAATGAAGAGCATTCATAAAAATCAGTAAAAAATGATTAAAATTATTTATTTATTTAAAAGTTAATGAAATTTATTTCCATTTATATAATCTTTAGGCCATACTTGACTGATTGAGGTCTCGGCGAAAGCCGTCTCTAATATTTGATTCAATTCTCTCGCCTCTCCGCTCGTGTCCACCGATTTTGTGCTGCGAATGACTTTTTTGATGGACTCGGACTTATGAGCGAACGACTTCTTCAGCCAAACCGGTATCAGTTTGCCAATCAGGCGACTCAACTGTTTTTGCCACCGATAGACGACACTCCGTTTGCTGTGCGAATCGCCGGCGTCTCGATCTCGATCCGGATCGTCGATGTTTATTGTCGACACTGACTGAGCTGTTGTGGATCGCGTGTCGTCCGTTATATCCTCATTTGATTCTTCATTACTTTAATCAAAACAAGTTAAGTATTATAATTAAATTTGTTTTGACTTTTATTTGTGTTTTGCTATGTTTTGTTAGGATTACTAGCGCTTAACTTGATTCAAATAATCTATCATAATATTTATCATTATATATATCATTACGTTGTCAGTTAAATCCCATCCAATTAATGATGTTAAACACACTGCAAAACTAATCTCCTTTTTTGTAAATATTATTTCCACATATAATACTATTCTTCTCTATTTTGAATTATTTAAAACTAATTACATTACTTTTTTTAAGAGTAAAAAATTATTCTTTAAAGTTCGGTACTTATAGAAAATTTTGCCAGTAATTCAGTTTTGTTTAGCATACTTTGCATGACAAAACAGTTTGTTATTTGATAATAGTTTTAAAAAAAGTCTATAAAAGTTCTCCTATTTTTTATCTTTAACTCTATTTCAAATTTATTCTAATATTATTATAATATTTTATTCCATTAGTAATGATTCATTACTTCAATAATTGCATTTGAAATTCTATCAACAGAAGCCAAGTCTTTGCGAATGACTTAACGATGTTATACTTTTTTTTTGTGCTCAGTTTAATGCATCGCCATATATATAAAATATTTGTAACTAACGAGTGAGTTATATAACACAGAGAGAAAAAAACTGCTTACTTATCGAAAGTATTAACGATAGTTCCGTTTTGTTTGATTCCGTGTTGGCTTCTAATCTCGATTCCCCATATTCTTTCCATTTCGTCTCTATATATATAAACAGCTATTTAAAAAGCTTATAATATATATATATATTTTTTACTACTAATGTTTTATTGTATTTTTTTAAAAAACTTATTTCTTTTAAGCTTCCTTTAAAAATAAAATCAATTTCATCGACCTTTAGATGAGTAGGCATTTAATCTTAACCTGACGTCGACAGACTTACTCGAATATTAACTTTTGTAATGCGCTTTCAATTTTCTCCGATTTTCTCCCGTGTGTCAAATACTTTTTAATGTATTTATCGTTTATGTGAGCGATTTTTTGCTGTTTTTTTAAATGAAACAAAAAGAGTTAGTTTTTTGTTACTTAATCCAAATAATAGCCTCGCTTACCATCCAGTAGTAGTGAAATGTGTGCGTTCCTGTTATATCGGCAATTCCAACCATAACTTCTTCGATCAGCTTTTTAAGAAAATTATAATATTAATGTTACGAATTTAAAACTTTTTAATTTTTGTCAATATTTTTGTCATCAATGCCTTATTGAGAAAATAAATATCTGAAATGAGTTGGGTTTGTGTGAGTATGGCTGAGAAGCTATTTATTAAACTGATATGGCATTGCGGGTGAAAATTTTGTTTGCATTAAACCTGCGGACTAAAGTCAGTTTAGATTTATTTTCCTTATATCAGTCGCACGTGAACTTATTTGAAGTTTTAATATCCACCAAAATTTCTGCATATAACTAATACTTTAATGCTATTTTGCATTATATAACTTTATATATAACTAGCTTTTCAACCATAAACTGGTTGTCAAACTTTTCATTATAAGCCAGTGGTTGACGAACACTGAAATGGTGTTCTGACAAATGTGGACACACTTTCGATCAATTAAATGCTAATTACAGCAGTTTTAATTAAAAAACTTTTTAATATAAATTCAGAAATCAGTGGATGTAAATTTTTATTTAATATTACTATAATTAAAACTGTTGTCTAATAATAGGTTGTTTGTGATGCAATGTTGGAAATTAAAATTTGAACAGTAATTTATTTTTAAGTTTCAAAAAATATGTGGTAAACATATTTTTTTATACAAAAAAAATTATAGCTTAGAGATCTGTTATCAGCCAAAAACTTCCGCAACAAAATACCTTTTCATTAAGCAAATGAAACAGTTTTGCGTCGCTTTTCTCCTCTTTTCTGATGCGTAAAAAATTCAATAACGGCTTCGTTGTTCCACCCTTTTTGTGATTTGAAAGAGAAAAGAAAAGAAAAATAAATTCAAAAGTGAAACAAAATAGATGTTTACCAGAGAATGGAGTAAAAGTATTTTTTTAAATTTCCATATTAAAAAATAATATTTGCATAATAAACAATAAAGAGCTAATTTATAGCTCACGGAATTTTTTCTCTCATACCATTATAAAAACTGTGAAGAGAATAATAAACAGGGTTGTGGTGCGAAACAGACTGAAAAATTTGATTCGCTCGTTGCTGAGTATGGCGATGAGAGCGAACGCCACCGCACCGCGCAGTCCGCCGTATGACTGCAATCAAAAATAATTTTTTAAAAGAAAAACATATTCATTAAACAAAATTTTTTCAAAAAATTCTGTCTCGTTTTTTTAATGATCTAAAAAATTTATCATAATTTAATAATAGAAAAAGTGTGCCATTTTTTGTGCTGACGAGCATTAATAATAAATTGCATTTTATTTTAAAAAGAAGAAAATAGTGGAGAGAGAGAGAGAGAGAGAGAGAGAGAGAGAGAGAGATACCATTAATGCCTGCTCTTCTAGACTGATAGTCGGCTCCCTTTTGAACAAGTTATTAGAGATGAACGTCAGCGAAAAGACGCCTATTGAAACAATGACATTAATTGTCTTTATCTCATATTTTTTAAAAGCATATAAATATCGCCGAGTTTCTGACTTTTTACAACAACAAAAAAAATTAATAACTAAGGTATTAATGCGTTAAACGCATTGTGTCCGTCATTAATAGCTAAGTTTTTTTTGGACTTACTAACGAAACGATAGGCGACGCAGAAGAGGAGCGAAATGAGCGCGAATGATGTGCTCCAGTCGGGCGTCTCGTTGATCAACATCGTGCCCAGAAAGAAGAAGATGAGCAGATCAGACACAGTGCTGCCAATTAGAGAGCGATATGAATTATGGTACGCTATTATAAGTATTAATATTTCTTATTTTGTCTTTGTTTTATTTTTTTTGGCTCGTTTATAGTTACTTATAGTCGTCATCATAATTAAAAGTTTATTGATTTTTGTAATGTTTAATTTCTTTCTTTCTTTCTTTTAATAGGCAAATGTCTGGCTTAGTGTCTCAGTTGACGGTCTCGTTATCAGCGACTGAGCGCCAGAATTGTCGCAATCATTAATGGGTTAGACATTCATAAATCATTTTGACAGTAATAACGTGTGCCCAACAAACTTCGGTTTATTTATTTTGTTTCTCTGCCCCTAATTTAGTTTAAAAAGTTTTCACTCTCTTAAGAGTTTTTAATCAAATCTATTATATCCGCTAACAGGCGAACAAAATTTAATGTTAAGCCTGTGATGCGGGTCTGTGTGAGTGTTTGTATGTGTTTGTTTCGGCATTAGAGCCGCAAAGATATGCCGTGAAATAATATTTCAGGCGTGAAATGCACTTAATATAAAATAAGTATCGCATTTGTTAGGCTTAAGATAATCAATAATATTTTTATTATATAATGAATATAACAAAAACAAAATCTCAATATCTATTCCACGTTTAATTATTTATAATTTAACTGTTGTTCGTAACAATTTTTAAAACTTAAATCGTGTTTATTTTTCATTTATAAGACAAAAATTTCATCAAAATTAATGAGAACTACTCTTTAATATCCTTATTATTTTTTTCACAAAAAAAGATTTATAAGTTAAGATCATTAGATTATATATTTTAAGGCACAATATATAATGTGCTTTACTCCTGCATTACTCTGCGTTACTCATAAATAGCTAACAAAGCCATTAAATTGCTATTATAAAATGTAAAACTATTATAAATATTAATAAAGTTTATTATTAAAATTTTATTAAGTCTTAAAATATAATTTAAAACTTTATTTAGCAAATGAACGAAAGAAATAGCAAAATCAAAACTTAAAATACTGGAAAACTTTCATTAGTAAAATACGGTTACACTCTTTCTAATGTCAAGTTTCACATTAAAAATAATGCATTCTAATAATAATTTGAAGTTTAAATTTTAAAGAAGCTTAACTTAAGAATAATTGTTAGCATTAATATCTTAATATATACTCAATTAGAGTCAGTGCATTCGCAATATCTTATGCGATATAATGAAAAAAAGATAACACTCTTAATAAAAGTGTAATTTATTGATTAAACTAAGATTATTAAAAAAAATACTTATCGAATACTAAAATATAATATTGCGTGACTTATTTTTTAAATGAAATAAAATAATTATTGATTAATCCTTTTTGCATTTACCTCAATGTTTGAGTAAAATATTTAACTGTTGTGTAGGATTTTCGGGAGACATTCTTTAATGCGTATTCGGCCTGAAACTGAAGAAAAATGCAGGAGAAAATTATTGTTAAAAATTATAAAATTAGTTGACAGATATTCTCATACCAGTCCACAGCCAATAATACTGATTATTCCAGACCAGTGGACAATTTCGGCGCTTAAAAATGCTATATAAGCCATCGCCACCACAACCATTGGCTCGATAACTAAATTTATATATTTATAATGTAATAATAAATTAAATTTTCTGATTAGTATTTAATTTAGATTTATAGGATAGGGTTTTTTTGAAAAATTAAAGTTTTGCTATTTTACTGACTATATTTATTTTATTTTATTTGAAAAATTTCAAAGATTTATTTAACCAAAAAAAATGAGACTTACTTAATGTGTTTGAATTTTATTAATTAATCAAAATTACATTTAATCATTAATCTGTATTATTTTAAAGGTTTTATCTTTTACTTTAATTACAGATCAATAATAAATAGACATCAATAAATTCAGACAATTTCAATTAAACAAATCATTAATAATAATTCGGATAACTTTGAAAAATTAACTCTAATAATTCAATACTAGAAATGAAAACGAAATCATTTAAATGTTTAAATTTATGAATAAATATTAATATTAATATTTTTAAAGCTTAGTTTTTATGCTTTCAAAGAAAAAAAGAAGCAATTTTGCCACAAATCTTACAAATAATTTAAATATCATAATTTTGTTTATCCATTCGACACTAATTTCTATTTAGAAATACAAAAATTAAAATTGATGCAAAATATAGTCAATCATTTTCCATATTCATGTTAACAAATTCTAAAAATACATGTTTTACTTCACAACTAATATTCTATTATCAAGTAATAAAAAAGATTACTGCATAATAAATTTATTGCATAATACAGTACATCAATTATAATGCATATCAATATGTAAATCACTAAAAATTGTCGCATAAAATTAGTTGTGAAATAAAATATATTTTTTATTTTAATAATAACTTGAAGTAATAAATATCCTAACAATAATAGTATAAATAAGTTAAATTAAAAGTTATTATTTATTTTAATTTGTAATTTTTTGTTTCTCATAATTTGAGAAATTTTTATTTTAATATTAAAATTTTTATAACTAAATATTTATATATAATTTTTATATACAATTAAACACTTAGATATTAACGTAATTTTATTTAGTGTCTAAATATTTGTTAATAAGTTATTATTTTATAAATATTGTATTCATTTGTAGATCAATACTTATGCTTTTAAAAAAACTAATTTACTTAAATTTGTTTACCGTTTAAGTTTAAATTATAATTTAAAAAAAGCAATTAATCGATTAGTTTTGATTAAACTTTATTTTGACCTCAATTTTCAAGGAAAAAATAAAGTATAAAATAGTCATTAGTTTTTCTAAAATGCTAAAAATGTATGCAAGAAATGAAAACAACCGAATAATTCTTCTACTATTAAGTCGTCAATTAAGCTATTAAAATATGAAAAATTTGATTTTTATGTTTATACGCTTTAATTTTGTTTCTCTATTATTATTAACTTAAAAATTAGTTTATAAAAAGTTAACCTTGTTTGCGAAATGCCAACTGTGAGGCAAATTGATTAAAATACGGCACAATTCAAACAAAGTTCAAGTCAGCTATTTTTAAACAGCTTAAATCTTATTCTACAGTTTACGTCATTCCAGTATTCAGTGATTCTTTCGTATTAAAAAATTTAGCAAAAAAAAGAAAGTAAGTTATGTTTTACAAAATAAAATGAATAGTTAAGAGCTGAACATTAATTCACTTCTTTTTAGAGCTAAAGTGCAACTTTGTTCGAGTCTTACAAAAAAAAGAAAGAGAGTAAAGAAATGCTACATTTATATCAACCAATTTATTTGCAACATTATTATAGAGAACCAGATAAAAAAATAAAATAAAACTAATAATACATTGCGTCCGTACCTCTAACGTGGGTAGTCTTGAGCGTAAGCACCGATGTTATTACGCCGAAAAAGCTGCCTATTATAAAACCGCCGACACTGACGAACAGAAACGCCACAAATCCGAGCGCAAAATCAATTCCAGTAACGATGTCGGTGTCGAGCATAGCCCACAATAGCCGATGCACTACTATTACGACCGCGTCTGAAGAGAGAGAGAATATAATTAAGTTTTCTTTTTGTTTTTAAGGGTAGTATGAAAATTCTATATGCATAGCAGAGTAATAGTATAGCTGAAGAAATTTGTCTATATTTTTGTAGAGATTTTTTTGTTCGGCTTATGCGTGCCGTGCACTGCGTTATTAAAATGTTATTTATAATACCATTTAGAAGGGATTCGCCAAAAACGAGAAAATATAGCGGTTTATTAACGCTTAAATCCTTGAATATGGCCAATACCTAGGATTAAGAAAGTTATAATTTTTTTTATTTTGGTTCGAAAATTTTCGAAATCGAAATTCGAGAAGAGATAATAAAGTTTGAAATTATATATTTTAAATAAAAAATAGTTGTCGGGCTCACCGAAACCGGATCGACAGCGCTTATGGCGGCGGCAAAAATCATAAGCTCTATGAACGGCACGGACGGAAACGCGAAGAATGTGAAGTTGATTTGCTCGACGAGGTATAACGAGGTGCCGATCAGCGATATGTTAATGAATGTGCCCTTAAAATTGAGTTTCGAAAACTTTTATACATTTGTTATTCTTATAAATTTGATTTTTTTAAAAGTTATAGAAAGTAACATATTTTTATAAAAATAGTTTAATTCAAAACTTATTTTCTATCATTTTGCAACAATGTTTAACAATGTTTATATTGCGCTGTCATAGCCAACAACATATTAACTTAAAATTTTTACATACGGGGTAGAAATATATTTTTCTCTCATAATTTAATATTAGACATGTTTATTCTTATAGCCCCATAAAAGGCAATCAATCATTCGCTTCTTTTGTGAATACAAAATTTCTTTTACCCCAAATTCATAACACAGCGCGAGATAACGCTCGCTCTCTTCAATTCTGAAGGAAGAGCTCAAAAGGCTGATCGAGTGTGCGATACATTTATTTAAAAAAGTAAACTAACCTTAAAGGAAGCATAAAATGTTTAGTTGTTATATTAAAAAATATATATATTATTAAATTAAAGATATGATTCGTTATTTGTGCTCAATTGAAATCATTTTTAAGACTTTTTATTTCCCCACAACTATTAATTTGAAAATTTCTGATACCATTCAAGTCTAGAAAGTCTAAACACTAAAAATCAAAGATAACCCAAATAGGGTTTAATGCAATTTTGAGAAATGAATTAAGTCCGAGAAAAACACTCTGAATTCAAACTTTAAATAATGGCATAATAAATCTTTAAAATATAAAAATTAAAAGTTAAAATCTTATTGTAAATTACAATTTGTAATAATAAAACAGCAATAAAAAAAAGTTACACAGACTCAAAATAAACCTTTTAAATAATACAATTTTGTAACCGAGATTAACGAGTCAATAGTGATAATATTGAACACTTGCAATTAAATAAATATTAGCATTTGTATTATTTTTTCTATAGTATGTTTATTTTGCATTCAATAATTTTTTATAATAATTATTCGCCTCAAAAAGTACGTATTATCGAAATCTTTATTAGCTATGTTTCAACTATGGTTCAAAAATTTGTGTTTTACGCACTAGTATTCAGTTTAGACTCACAACTTCAACGTCTATTTGTTTAACTAATTAATTTTGAATATGTTTTTTCGAAATATTTAGTAAATAGAAAATTAATTAATTATCGCGAACTCGATATTCATATTTTATCGTCAAAAGAGCGAAAACAAAACGGTAAGAAAATTTATCTCAATATTAGATAATTTCAAAGAAAAAACATTGAAATATAAATCTAAATTACAGCGCATTTATTTACTTTTTAGTCACAAACATGAATCAATATAATTGACAACTATTTAAATGATAGGAAAACGCGAGTTTACAGCCAAGTGTTCAATCAATATAATGTCAAGAAGTATTTATTGTCGACTCGAAAAATCACAAACAAAATAGGAAGAAAAATATTGATTTAAGTAATGGTTTTGAATGGCATAAATAATAGCTAACATTGTTAGCCGTGTCTTATTTGGCCTATTCTTTCCGCTGACAGACGCTTAACTCATAACACTGTTTATTAAATAGAGAAAGTCGTAAATTTAAGTTAAAACTGTCAGATCGTAATTTGGTTTGAAATGTATGGCTATTATAGAGACTTATGCAAAACGAATCAATTATTTTAAGTGATAATAAGTATTCAATAAAATTAATGAAATGTAAGCATAAAATTTGAGTCTAAAAGGCTATGAAATATTTCATAAAATAATTGCGATGTTATTGAATAAGTTTGAATCATTTTATGAATCATAAAATATGGAAAAATTAAATAAGATCTACTTTTTTTAAAAAAAGATTAATTTATAAAAGATTTTTAAATGTTTTTATTGGTAAAATTTTTTAAAAAAATACTAAAAAATTAGTTTATCACTTAATTTTTGGTCCAATTAAATAAATTTCAATTTTCAATCAAATAAAGTAACAATTTTGTTATTTGGTCTTAAAATTATATTTAATAATAATAAAGTCTAAAATAAACTTTGATATTTTATCTATTTATTGCGAATTCCTAATAACAAGCGTGTGTGGGAGACAATCAAATCAGATTTGGTTCAAATTTTATAACAAATTTAGCCTAAAGTGTTATATAGTTATGTTTTCGAAAGCAAAATATTCAATTTTATCATTTTATGTTTTCTTAAATTATGGATAAAATTAAGGATAAAATTGATTTAATAAATATCTAATTCAACACTATTTTATTTCATGCCTACTCAATATTGATTGTTTACTACAGTCTATTATTTTATCGCACAAAATACTATATTAAATAATTGATTTTTGACTATAATTTTAAAAAATTAAGAAATTAAAAAATATTCATTAATATATTACTTCAGCAATAATTTATAATTAATGTATTTCTAATTATCGTTAACCTCATTTGCTATTTTAAAAATATCTTTTAATGACGATTATTAACGATTGCGAAATTATTTTGTTTCATACTCACAATAACCGCATAAAGTAATATTGTGCCCAAATTGTTGAAGAAATCCCGATCGTGCAGAGAGTACGCCGATTCCAATATGATTCTGTCAAATAAAGGGCGAAATTTCTTTTTAATAAACTAATTATTTTATATTTCAAAAACCAAACATAATTAATTACTTACGGCGGCAGAAGAGCATAGAAAAATAAGTCCACAGTGAATTTTGGCACTTCCTGTGTCTGCTCTAATACGCTTTAATTGAATTATATATATCGAAAGAAATAAAAGTGAGAGATCGAAAAAAGGCGCATAAAAATATAAAAATAAAGTCAGTCATCCATTAAAAACGGTGCGCGTTTCGGGTATTACTTACTGTATAGTCGCTCCAAACGCTAAGCCAATTATAACTAGAATGCTTTGACGCAAAGAAATAAAATAAAATATATATATTAAATCAATAATATAGCGGCTCTATTTATAGTTAATTTGTTACTGCCATTACCAGGACTCGGGTATGTAATTGGTTAGGAAACTGCTGTAGTGGTAGCCCAGTTTGGCGAACACGGCGATCAGCAGGAATGTGCAGAATATCCACGGGTTTTTCATTTTGGTCCACTGCCAGCCGACCAGATGGATGTGCGGCCGTCGGTCGTGAGCGGCGGTGCCGTTCGGTTCGACCAGTTTGGCCGAATGCAGGTAATAGAGATTTTGCTCGTTCGGCTCGATTCGGTGGACTCGATTGGACGGCTCGATGGGATCGGTTTGAGAGTGTGATACTGTAATGAATGGTTTGGGAAATGAATTGTTTGGGTTGAGAGAGAAGTGGTTCGGTTTAAATCAATTAATAGCGAGTGAGAGCGCACGCAATTGTGTTTTGTTATCTAAGTTTAGTGGATTCCTATTTTTAGACGTAATTCTGGTTTATTTTTAAATTTAGAGTAAAAAATTATGTAATGTGGGAAATGGTAATTTAAAATCAATACCGGTTATAAATTTAGATTTTAGTTGAATTAAATTATTCATAATAAATTGTATTATTATTTGATTTGAATTGGATTTAATTTTGTTTAAATTTGTTTTGTTTAATAAGTTTTTTCATTAAAAAAGTATGCTTTACAGAATATAGAATTGCTGTTTTGTATGTGTTGTATGGCTTGAATTATTATGTGTTTGGTTTTATTTGTAACAAAACAGAATGTAGACTCGCATTCAAGTTAGAAAAGCTTTTATATTTATAAGGTCTTATAAATCAAAATTATGTATAGAAAATAGAAAAAATTATTTTATTAATAGGTAATAATAAATAATTTATAATTTATCCCTCCTTTTGTATATATAAAAGAAGGTCAAGTGAACGGAAAAATAAATTACTATTTTATTTTTATAAATTATGAATTGAGTTCGTCATATAAATATTAAAATATTTCTAATAGTATAATTAAATTTTTGATCAATTGAATGAAATTGAAACAAAGAATACTTATTAAATTTAATATAAAATTTTTGATCAAAAAAAAACTGAATGCTGTTAAAACTAGAATTGCATAAAAATTCATTTAAAGAAAGAATTTATTTACTAATTATAAAGTTAGTAATTAATTTTTTGCGTAAAATTCAAAATGTATATTAATTTATACAAATAAAATTATTTATATTTAATATAATAAATTTTTATTCTATAGCTTGTTTTTGTAACCCAATAACATTTGTTATTATTGCATTTTGCATTTATTATTTTAATATCAATTCAATATCAGGCTTTTTTCTATTTTATTTAAAGTATAAAATAAAATTAATTATTATTTTATATCAACTAAAAATTACTACAAATCTATTTATTGATCATAAATATTAAAATTAACTATAAATTGTTTAAACTTTTAAAACAAAAAAAAGCAGTGCGTTAAATAAATTATACGGAAAGTCAACTCATTCGCAAATAATGAGATTCAGTTCGCAAACAGCAATAATACGAAACGGCAAAAGAAGTTTGGATATCGATGTCCAAACATAGGAAATCACTTACGAGTTAAATAATACAAACATATTGTTAGATAAATTTTCAGCGAACAACGAGAGAGCGCTACACAATAACATTATGATTAATTATGATACAACAATAGGGGAGAGAGTGAGAGAAATAATAGAGAAATATAACTCGATATATCATTTTAATTTTGCTTTATTTATGAATACACGAAAAAAAGGTTTATATATATATTTTGAGGTCAATCGAAGCCAAACGAAAAATAATAATGAATAAGTTTTCATGTTATTCATGGCGCGCTTAGCATTGTTTAAAAATAATCAGTACAATACGAAAATTGATTATGAATATGATGTTTGCTGTGCTGGAAATAAGATAAAAATAATTTACATACCATTTGAATTTTGGCTGATTTTAGGTGCGACCCTATGCACAATAAGGATTAACGAGACCAGACATAATAGCTGCAGAGTAAACGTAATTTCCATATATATGTATGTATAAAAATTTGCCAAAACTTTTGTGTTTGAAAAAATGAACAGAAAGAATAGATAGAGAGAGAGAGAGTAAGTGAGAGAAAGAGAAATTCCACTGATTTATCGCTACATTTCTTTTTATGAGGTTTGAACGCGAGAATGAGAACCGAAACTGGCAAATGTCAAACTAAGAGTGTGTGCGGCAGCAGAAAAAACTTTTTCGCTGCTATTATATTAAATTATATATGTATGAATATAATTATATAGAATATAATTTATACGAATATATTGATATAATAGGCGAATTGATTTCAGTGGGATTGCAGTGACGAGAGTGGAGACGAGGCACGAGTGGGAGAGAGTATGCCCGGTCTCGCCGTCGACGACGAAAATTTGCATTTGAAAAATTCTCAGTTTTAATACGCTCAGCGAAATCAATATTAATATTTTATTCTTGTTTTTATTATTATTATTATTATTCTTACAATATTTGATAAGAATAATATATAGCGTCGGTTGTATCCAAGGATATCGCGTTGAATAACAAAGAAAGTGTGCGCTCAATTGTTGTGTTAGTGCTGGTATGTCTTTGCAGCCAAACTATTAGGCTAAATATTTTTGATTGTAACTGTGCTTTTCTTTGTTGTTTTGATTTGAAAATTAAAATTCGGCAAATTTATGATAGAAATTTTTTGGAGTCATATTTAGTAATTTTATGTTTATATCATACTTAAAATTCTTTATTGACTAATAAATTTCAAATCAAAGCACAGCTTTAATTGCAAACATGTTTTTATTTTTATTCTGATAGTAAATATAGCTTATATTATAACTAAAAGTTTCTTATTGTTAAATGAACTAAAAATGCATAATTAAATTGGATTTTTTTTGAATTTTTCAAAATTTGGATTGTAATTAAACAAAATTTATAGAAAGTTAAAATTATAGAATTTGTGAGAAAGATTTTTATAATTTTTATAATTTAATATTTTCTTAATTTTGTTTTGCTAAACATATTGTATTCCCATTTATTGTAATATTTTAACCTAAACTATTAAACTTATAAAGATTAAAATTTTTATTTTAACAAAAATTAGGTAACAATTATATTTACAGATTCTATTAATAAACATAATTAATTTTAAAATATATGAATGAAAATTTTTAAAATAGTCAAGCATTTCATATAAGTTCAGTTTGTGACCGAAAACGTAAGAAAAAATCAATGAAGCGCTGCCGTTCGAGTTGAATGCAGATTAAAAGCTAATCACTCGAACAAATTGATCAACAAAAACATAATTGAATGAAAAAACATATTGTTTTACGTTTACATTGTTTTATCTAATATCAACTTAATAGATAACTATGGTATTCACAGTACATCGCAAATTACTCCAACTATTAATTCTAACAGTACTCGTACTGAAAATAATCAAATAATGACTTATTGATAGGTTTTTCTTTCATTCAATTTTATGAGTGAATTTTAATGACAATACATATACATATTTGACATTTTAATTCTAATATGATTTCTTCCTCTACAGTATATTTAATTAGTCAGTATAGACCAGTTTAGACTACATTTTCAAATTCATTCAGTTATCAATGATTTAGTATTAAACTGAATTTACATAATCAGTTAAATTTGAAAATTCTTTTAAAATGGTAGAAACGAGATCACACTTTATAGTTATTACTTCTACGTAGCATTTATTTCAAATAATATTTATCTTCAATGTTAATCTCGACAGTTTTATTGTGAGTTTTATGCGTTTAGAGCTTTACTTTTGATATCACTTTTTTTATATATTTTTTAAAAGTTATATACTCTATGTCTAAATATAAATTCATATAATGCAGTCTATTTTCAAGTACTCCTTGTTTGTGTATTTATTGCACAATAACTTTCTATTATTCGTCAAACGGAATGCTTAAGAGTTATCGGTGCGCGAAATGTTATTGATATTAAATTTCTCTTATTTTTCAATTGTTATTTTTTTCCCCGCAATAGGCTTCCGAACAGCTTCGGGCAAAAATAATAATAATAATAAAAGAAATATATGATATTTTAATAGTTATTTACCTTTCAATAAAAAACGGACTAAATCTTTAAGAAATGCGTTATCCATTAAATAATAATTGTTTCAAAAGCACGCTATTTAAGTGCTTGAGTGAAACAAAATTTTCAATTTTTGATAAGAATAAGTTTATTTTGGAGAAAATAAAACTATAAAAATAAATATTTACATCGAAAATCACTTTGTATTTACCATTTCGTCCGGTTGTGTCTGTCACTGACGTGATCCGCATTACTAACAACGGAATAGGGTTTTTGTCAAACATAGTAAGAAACAGGAAATAATGGACAATAAAATATAAATTGTTTTTTCTTTTTATTATTTTTCCTGTCTATAAAATATTCAGTGCACTGTTTTCTGTTTTATTAATCCATTTTGTCACAAATGTTAGTGTAATTTTGGGATAAATTATTATTTTTATAATCCATAAATAATGCCGAATTTGACTGTGAATTTGATTTTGATATAAAAACACATGAAGGCATAGATACTTAAATTTAATTGATGTCAGATAAATAATAAATAGATTTATTAATAAAGCTTAGAATCAAATCAAGAATTCAAATCAAGAACTTAAAAATTGGAAAAAGAAAAAAATGGTTTCATTCACTAAATTTTGCTAATTTTAAGTTAAAGACAAACAAGTCAGTTGTCCGCCTGGTCTCGAATATCTTTTGCTTGTCGATCAGCTATTAGTGCATTAAAAAATTGAAATTTTAGAAATTAATGCTATTAAATACTTGTATTATAAACTTAAATATTTAGTAAAAAATATTAATCAGCGAAAGACATTAATAATTTATTTTATTATATTTATTAAGTATTAACACGTTGCGAAACTAATAATGTGTTGTTTACATGTATATTAATTGAAATATTAATTATTTAGAAATAAAATAAAATGTTTTCTTAATTAAATTTGTTTTTTCCCATTTCTGAACTTATTTCGTACAGTATCGTACTCTACGTTTTAAGAGTGCAGTATTTGAAAATATAATAAAATGTCTAATGAACTCTAAAAACAATAATAAATAAGTGACAAATTTTAAAATATTCAAATACATCTGCAAATCAAATGTAAACGCAATTAATCTGTAATTTGTTGAAGTGGAAGCTCGAAATTATTTTCATTTATCAAAATAAATTAAAGTAAGTAAAAATTCTTTGCTAATTATTAAATATATTTTTTATATAAGAAAGTAATACCGAAAATGTAAATCAAAATTAAATTATACTTGTAATAAATTATAGTGTATTTTAGGCAAAATACTTCGTTACTATTCCCTGTAGTCTGTAAATAAAATATAAGTTTTAATAATACCAAAATTTTAAAAATCTATATTTAACTTAGTTTTAGCCTTCACTGTTAAATTGTGTTAACAGGAAAACAAATGTGCTATATTTATAAATGACGAAAAAATGAATTATTATACTTAAATTAATATCAAAAAATTTTCGATTCGCTTAAAGGAGCGACGAAAAAGTCGACTATACTTTGAAAGCGCGCAAAAAAATAAAAGTTTCGCAATATTTTTGACATTTGATTTATACTCGTCAGTCAACTCACGGGAGAACCGTTACGCTCGCTGTTCTCGTTTCGAGTAATATTTAGTTTTAATCTTTTCAGCGCATATACCCCTAAGGAGAGTCATTAGCGTTGGATAAGCAAACTTTCTTCTACTATAACAATATCCGACAATCAACGCTTGTAAAGAGAGAGTGAAGTACTACACGAGAAGTTGGCAGCAGAACAATAGAGAATAAGTTTGAGACAATTTTGCTGTTCAATTGTGTATACAGTTTGTTAGAATTCAAATTCTATTCAAATACTACTTTATATTTGTATTATAATAGGAGGTCTGTGGAGAATATTTAGCGCTGTATTATTTGCTATTTCTCTGTTTTATGCCAAAATCAAGTACAATGAAGAGTAGAATTGTGTTTCACTATCTTTCTAGTAATTGAGAAAATGATAAATCAAATCAAGTTTATGACTAGTTTTTAGCCGTTTTAACAAATATATATTTAACAAGCATATTAAAACTTAAATAACTTTGATATACTACATATAGTACATAAGTGACAAAATTAAATGTTTTTACGAGAGTCTAAGACTCTATCTTTAAGCAGTAATTATAAGGTTCTAATACTAGTGAATCATATTGTTTTGTAATGACGAGTGTGCTGTCATAACAATTGTTGATTAGATTATAGTTTTATGCGACTTTTACACAAAGTC
>JAQIYA010000278.1:0-23604 GCA_034699355.1 Microtritia minima | reverse complement strand
ATATTTGATAAATATTCAAATATTTGATATTTGATAGTCATGTGCATATTTTGAGTCTCTAATCTATTCCTACATAAGATTTGTTTTAAGGATTAAGTTTTTATTTCTTATTATTTTTATCGCAAGAATCATGAGTACACAAATTTTATTTGATCATAGAAGTGGCCCACATTTCATACTAGATATGTTCATAGAAATGGATGTTCATATAAAAGATACGCGCATTGTATGTCAGTTCTTAAATCCAAAAAACTAAACTAAATTAGAAACTTAAGTTAAGATCGATCAAAATGAACTTTTTTCAATAAATTAAACAAAATATCATTTAAAATATCGAATTAAATATTAATTTTTGTTATCATTAAATAATGATCTGACCCGATAATCGATGAAAGAAATAATCGATCAAAAAAATTTTTTCGAAATATTTTCCTTAAATGTGGTCTAAATAGAAATTAAGTAAATAAAAAATTCTTTAATACAATTAACAATTAATAATACAATTAACTTACATTTTAACAAAAAGCAAAATAAGAAAAGCCGAAGTGCTTAAATGAGCCATAATAGCCAAATAAACTTTTTGCAAAAATTGATTTCTTATTCGAGGATTGCAAAGTCCGATCGGTTCGTACAGCTCTTTGTTTGGCGCCGACGGCACTGTATCGGCCACTAAATGCGGCGTTTCGTGTCGTGGCTGTGATGTGCTCTCTTCTGAAACTTAATAACATATTGCAGTCATCACTCATAACCGTTACTATAATACAAACTCTTAAATCTTATAAAATAAAACATCTTATAGAACCTCCTTGTTGATCATAACTGTTTACATTAATTAACGGCTTATTCTCGTCTTCTTCTGGAATTTCAAAAGTAATTTTACTTTTCTTTTTAGTCTTCACTAGTGATGCCATTATTTAATGTGAGTCACTAAAGCACATAATATATGGTGCTATTGATATCGCAATTAATGGCGAATAGAGACCAAACCACGAGATGATCACCTGAAACACGCGTCTGTATTGTTTGAGTTGTGTGCGTGTGTTGGCAGGGATTTATCACATGTGTTCGCCTCAATGCATATATGTTTTCAGATTGAAATTAAAATTATTTTTAATTTAATGCAAAGAAATACTTTGTTCAGTGAATTACACGCAATCAATCGCTTCGCAATCAATTTTAATTAATAAATGAATGTGAAGTAAAGTTTACAATTAATACAATGGGCGTCATTCATTAACAAATTGTTTTTAAACAGATGTGTACAGTTGTGTACACAACACGTGACTCGACACGTGAGACAATTTGATGGCATTTCTCGCATCGAAGCGTGTGTTACGAGTCTATACAAACGTGTGCATCAATTGCTGCCGCTATTCATATTCAGATCACATCAAAGCCATCCTCAATTCAATGCCTAAAGACAACAGCAAACTCGTGAAGCAATTGCGAGAGAATCGCATTAAGAGTGCGGTGAAAGCCGTGAACGCAAACAAATACGCGTCAAATGTGGTTCAGTTACACATTCTCGGCAACGGAGCCAAAGGTAACCCGAAAGCGGTGTACGTCTCCACCGATCGGCTCACTTATCTCTTCAATTGCGGCGAAGGGACACAACGCTTGGCTCACGAACACGGGTATTGTCACGTGATTTGATTTGGTTTGTAATTTGTTATGTTATCATTAAAAGGTTGCGTCTTTCAAAACTGCAGCACATATTGTTGACGCAGAGGTCGTCGGAGAACTTGAGTGGAGTCGTGGGTCTGGCGCTCACGTGTCAGGACATCGGTGTGCCGTCGCTTACATTTCACGGACCACCAGATATCGATAAGATCTTTCAACTTTACAAATATTTCATTACTACCACAGGAATGAAAATTGAAAGTCATCATTACTTGGAGAATGTTTATGAAGACAACGAAATGCAAATT
This sequence comes from Microtritia minima, assembly GCA_034699355.1. Lineage (NCBI taxonomy): Eukaryota > Metazoa > Arthropoda > Arachnida > Sarcoptiformes > Euphthiracaridae > Microtritia > Microtritia minima. The sequence continues at coordinate 21,676 of JAQIYA010000278.1, read as the reverse complement.
AAATGTATACCGATTTTTAAGTGTGAAAAGTTGTTCGACAGACGAGACGCGACGAACGTATTGACATCTGAAGAAATAGCATTTGCTTTTGTTTGCAAACTAAAGCCAAGACCGGGAGAACTAATGATTAGTAAATGTATTGAATTGAAAATACCGGCCGGACCTCTGCTCGGAAAACTTAAATCTGGAGAGGATATTGTTTTGGCGGATAATAGAGTTATTCGTTCTAAGGATGTGGTGGCGCCTGAAGAGGTCGGTCCCATATTTGTAGTGCTCGAGTGTCCTTCAGTCGATTATATCAATTCATTACTATTAAACGATGAATGGCAACACTATCAGAATTTATTAGAAGATATTTCTAAATTAGTTGTAGTTGTGGTTCATTTTTCTCCTCCAGAAGTCATAAATGACGATCGTTATCAAAAATGGATGTATTCTTTTAGTGATAATGTCACTCACATTGTTTGCAACGAACAAAACCCCGTTCAAAGTTTTATAGGTGTTAATAAATTGCAAATACAGTTAAATTTAGTCGATTCAGACGTTTTCCCACTTTTAAATTGCGTTCGCTCTCAATCATATAATAGTGCGCAACTTTCAAATAAGATTATATTTTCGCCGACTTTACTTAAATATCATTTGAGACCTTCTAATTTAAGAGGAATAGACAACGAAACTTTGTTAAGTATTGATAGTGAAGCGATTAGAAATGAAACAATTTCTAATAAAGAATTTGTTGAATACTTAAATATTTATCGACAAAAGACAGCAGCAATTAATAGTGAAACACATGAATATCCAGAAATAATTTTTTTAGGAACAGGTTCGGCAATGCCGAGCAAAATAAGAAACACGAGTGCTATTTGGGTGAACATAAGTGCGAGCACGTCATTGCTTTTGGACTGCGGTGAAGGCACTTGTGGTCAATTATATAGGTTTTTCGGCGATGATTTTGAATCGAAATTGAAATCGTTAAAAGCTATTTACGTTTCGCATCTTCATGCCGATCATCATTTAGGGCTTTTGCAAATTATTAAGAAAAGATATTTATTATCTAACAAACCTTTAATATTGATTATTCCTCCCGCAGTGAACAAATGGTTAATCAATTATAATAATTCAGTAGAAAATATATCCGGCATTTATAGAGCATTTCCTTGCGAACAATTTCTTAAACAAAGTGATAGTAAATTATTGAAAAAGTTAGAACTTTCAGATTTAAGAACAGTTAATGTAATGCATTGCACTCATTCGTATGGAATTATATTTTCGACTGAATGCGAACCAAAGTATAAAATAGTTTATTCCGGGGACGCGATGCCCACCGAGTCTTTAGTGAAGGCAGGCATGAATTGTGATTTGCTTATACATGAGGCCACTATGGAGGATGAATTAGAAGACGACGCGAGGCTTAAGTTTCACAGCACTACTTCACAAGCTATTGATATGGGTATCAAAATGAATGCCAAGTTTACAATATTAACACATTTTAGTCAAAGATATTCTAAAATACCAGTGTTTAATGATAAATTTAATGATAACGTTGGCATTGCTTTTGATAATATGAAAATTCGAATGAATAACTTGAATAAGCTATCATTAATGATACCATCACTTAAATGCTTGTTTAGTGAACAACTCGAACAGCTTCAAGAAAAGACCGCTTATAATATAAAACGAAGAGAAATAATAAATAAACACATGGAATGTATAAAATGACTGTTTATTTACAAATATTTGAATAAACTATTGTACTAAATTTTAATTAAATATTTTATTTAAATTAATTTAATTTCCTTCATTAAAGTAGAATTCAGAATTTGTTATTTTCATAACAAATTATTTATTATTAATTATTTTATTAACAATTATTTATTAAATACAACCTTTTTATATTGATTTTCTACTTTACGAAAACTGTTTACTTAAGGTATTAAAAGCATTGAAAATCCATTATGGGTTCTGAAAACTATTTCGATGGTATGGATGAATCAGATAAGCTGTCAAAATTATAGTTTTCCAATTTTCTATGTATGTAAACAGCGTTAGTGAAACGTTTGCAAACAAAACATCTCGTGTCATCTTTTATCGAGAAAATATTTTTTATACGTAAAAATCCACTCTCTAATTGTATCAAATTGTTATTATGCATCTGATTTAAATCTAAATATTATGGTTATTCAAACACATGAAATCATATTTGTATAAATGTTTATTAAAAAATTCATAAAATATATTACTTGATATTTTATTCAGTAAAGAACAAAATCATGCCTAATTTATCTTGCATTTAACTAACACTGTGTAAGTTAATATATCTTTATTTACACTTGTATTGTTTAACTAAACTGTAATCTAAAATATTTATCTTTAAGTAAATGTACAAGTCTTACTCATAAGCTGAAACTCTCGAAATAGTTATTTTTAATTCAGAATTGTTTTTATACGAATTTAAAATAGTTCACATAAAGTTCGAAATTCGATCTGAAAAATCAGTAAAAGATTTAAAGATAAAGATTTTGATAAAATTAATTAAACTTATACAACATTAGCAATTTTCTAAAACTTAAGTTCTATAAGTTGTATATCTTTATTTTAAAAGTCTTAATTGAATCTCGAAAAAAATCATTATTTATCGAATAAATAATGTATGAAATTATTAAAATTTTGAAAATATCTTAGTGTGTGTAATAAACATATTTAATAAATGCGGCATTATTTTAGTTACAGGATTAGCGTTAATTAATAGTTTTTAAATATCATATTTATTTATTTTTGATCAATTATAAAAATAGTTTTAAATTAATTTTGTTTTGTAATAGTAAATAAAATTTCAAATCAAAATAAATCTATAATTCGTTTTTAAAAGTTTAGAAACCAATCTATTTTAGATTTCTATCTATGAGGGCGTCATTCGTTTATTGTTTTAAATACAATATGTTTTATACTATGAGATTAATTTCAAACTTGCTAATGTGTTAAAAACTTCAAATTCAAATTTATGCCAAAGAAAAAATTGCTCAAAATAAATTCAAAATAAGGTATGAATAACTAATTTTGAATATCGTGAATACTATTTAAGTTGATATAAATGTAAAGTTTTAATATAAAACTTGCTATGTTTGATATTAAGATTTATTGCATTTTTGTTTGAATATCGAAACAATTTTATTTATATAAATAGCAAATTTTCATAAAATAAATTCATTTATTATTAGTATAAATACTGGATATTAATAATTGAAAAGTTTCAGCAAAATTAAAAAAAAGTTTGTTTATCAATATATGTAACACATTTGCGTATTAATAATATAATGCGCGCAATCATATCATTTCATTAGAGCTAACCTAACATTATTTAAAACATAGTGGGAGTGACAAAATAACATAATGTTTAATACGGTTAATATTGTCGATTCACGTCAATGATTGTCAAAATATAGCGTACGGCCAGTGAATGCTAAGCCAGTGTGCAGTCTATCATATTGTTTGGCGCATAGCGTACAACAGGTAGACATAAGGTATTATTCAAATGCTGTGCAAATATAGCCCATATTATGCTATGAATGCGATTGAATGCGATTTGTGACCTCAATAGTTAACCCAATAATCACAACCATTGCTACTAACAATAGGTTGCTATGACAACACCACTCGAATAATGGCTGAGTTTGAGGCTTACGTTGAGTCTGAAGACGTGACCGACCGCTTGACCGACCGATCGACGCACCGTCTCGACCACCAATTGGACCATCGATTGCAACATCGATTCACTGACGGACTCACAGACTCACTCACACACACAGCTGAGGCCCAAACACTCAGGTATTTGTTTATTAGATATGATGAAGCAATCGATTATACGGTCATATACTTGTCATATAACTTGCTATCATGTTTATGGTTAGCTCTGAAGAGCAGTTCGTGTTCACACCACCACAACCATCACAGCAACAGTCATACGGCGTGGACGCCAACAACTCGTCCAACAACTCGAAACAATCATTCCAACAGCGAAACACTTGGTTGCGGTCAAGTTTGCGGCGATCGGGGTATGACTCGCGCTCGTTATCATTATCTACTCCTAACAAATAGATTATGAAGTTTTCATTTCTCGGAAAAGAGGGGAAAACTTGGGTTAGATATGGGTTTAGATAAAGTGCAAGTGTCTTATTGTGAACTTGAATTAGGCGTTGAGTTAAGCTGAAGCATGTGCTGATGAGCTTATCTCTACAGTATTGTTAAGGTTTACTCTAATTTGTTGATCGCAAGTCATGTGAAAAATAATCACTTTGAAGCTCAACATTTTGGCGCATAAATAAGTTAATCTGAAAATGCTATTGAATTTACGAGCATCACGTATTAATCATATATTAATTTTATTACGTTTTTTCATTGCATGGTTTATTTCGATAACGATATTCATAAATTTAATCGTTGATTTAACTATTTTGATATCAAACTTCTTTTTGCTGCCTTTTATCATATTTTTGCATATTATTCGCTTTACAGTGAAAATTATTTCCATTATGTATATGTATCTATCGTTTGTTAGGTCGAGCTCTAATAATAAACGAATATCTTCGAGTGCACATCACGCCAAGTAAGTGCTTCATGTATTAATCCATGCTTACTCATGTCTGTCTTCTATTGTTTGACATGTCATATACAATAGTTTTTAATGTAATTATTTAATTAAAATTTATTTTTTTTCGTGCCGATAATTAAAACCAATTTTGAAAAAAGTCAACTGTTTCGAAGTAGTCCAACAAACGGAACGAGTGGTAGTCCTGCGAGTAGAAGAAGTTCCCTGAGTTGCGAGTCTGATGAAATGACAAACGATCCCATTTCGTTAGAAGAAGATGTGTTAAACTTAACTCAACAGGTTTGTTAAACCTATTCTTCAATTCAGATTTTCATTGTTGTATTTGTCTTTCAGATTCAAATATTACAAGATCAAGTAAAATCATTAACCGAAGGACAGCTATGCAATGACGATCGCTATACCAGAGTGAAGCAGGAAAACGCCAATTTACTATTTAAGTATGATATTTTATTACCAATATTATGGAACAATTTATTAGATTAGATTAGTTCAAATTATATTTTCAAATAAATTTTGCAAATGAGCGAATCCGCGAATTATTTGATTCAATTTAAATTGTTTCAATATTTAATAACTCTTGACATTAAAAAAAGCTTTATTAAACCGCAACCAAATAAAGGTTTAAATCTATTTTAACTTAAATTTTATCTTATAGTTTATTTGATTATTTTTCAATTATATCGATTATTAAGATTATTAAGATATTATTCAGCAAAAGATGATAAAATATTAGTTAGAAATATTAAAGATTATTCAAATTTTTCATAGATTTATGTCATTCATAGATTGATTTTGATAGATTTTATAGATTATTTCGGTTTTTATCTTTGAATTTTTACATTACATTAGCATTAAATATTAGAAATTAAAGTCCTTTAAAATTTAATTTAACTTTTAATTAGTTCTTTTTCCATCAAATTTAATTTTTTATTCATTGAATTTTTTTTGATGACTTCTTTCTCTCAAGCATTGATTTTATCATTAGTACTAATTAGTTGATTTTGTTTATATTAATTCTGTTTTTCCATTATATCAGTTTTAATTTTAATAAAGTAAGCTCATTTGTGCTCCGCTAACATACGTGTTTATAAAGGTAGCGCACTACGAATCGCAATGTCTCGCATCGACTGCGATGCGGTAATTAGCTTATCCTATATTTAAAATTGTATTCCCTTCACACGTAAAATTGACTCTTCTATTTGTCTGTAATAAAGGCAAAAGCTTGAGCTCAGTTAAAATTCTGCTTTTAGTTTAATAAAATGAAAGATTTAATTAAAGATTAAGAATATGAGCTCACTTTATTTTCACACAGTTATAAACTTTTATGCAGAATATTTACATCTAACTTATAATTTATAATTGACTCTGTAATGTTAATATTAAATAAATAATTTAGAATTTCTATATTGTTTTAAAGCTTTTAGCTCTAAGTATTTGTATAAAATTTTCATTTTAAATTATGGAGTTAAACATAGAAAAATAATCAATACTTTAGAATTAGTTAAAATATTAGTAATAATAAATAATAGTATACCATAATGAATAGAATTATGGTATTCATACTAAAATAACGGTATGTAAAATATGTAAATCATGTAATTAAACTAATTATTTTTTTATTTAACTATAAAATTTAATTAACATTTTTTGCATAAATAATTTTTAGAAAACAAAAATAAATATTTAAATTTATTTTAAATATAAGCTCGAGTTCGTTATTGTGAGCATTTTGTCAGAATTAGTTGTCTGATGACAATAGCAAACATATGAATGTCATTTCTAGTATAACTTGCTTTACCTTAAGCTGAGACGTGTTTCTGTCAATATTATTAAGTTTTGAAATTTAATGCTTCGATGATTAATTTGCTTTTACGATTGATTAAAATTGATTGAATTGAATTTATTTAGAATTCATTCGTTAGAAGAGCAATTAAGAGAGCTTGAAATTCAATCGGATGAGAGAAGAAAAGAAGAGCAAAAACGATTTAAGGATGCGATGGCCAGACATGAAAGGGACAAATCTCAGGAAAATGAGCAGTATATCAACAGGTTATACAGCTTACAACAAGAATTACTTGAGGCTAAAGAAGAATCACGAAAATTTCAGAATATTATTGAAAGATTGAAAAATGTTAAATTAGATTTAGAAGAACAACTTCAAGAGAAAACAGTGGAAATCGATAGCTTAAGAGTTGAAATAAGTAAACTACGAGAAGTCGTCCGACGATATCATGACGAAGACAATGCAAATACTAGACTGATAGAGGCCTTAAATCAAGAGTTGAATGATGTTCGCAAACCAAACTTCGAGCCATTATTTGAACCCAAACTGCGAGCCATGTCTTCGAGTGATGACATTAATATGTTGATTAACTCTGAAATGGAAAAGGATTTGAAACGTTTAAAAGATGAAAATCAAGCACTGAGGGAAGCAAATGAAGAACTTCAAGCGCTGCTATTGAATAACCGTTTAGAGGAGGGAAGAATTCTTTTGAAAGAAGGAGAAGTAGTCTCATCTTTAGCTAACGAAATGGGAAACCTAAATCTCGATCAGGTTTGTCAGTTATTATTAATAACTTAATATTTAATTTTACACTAACCTTACTATGAGGTTAGTTATGTTATTATTTTGAATATTTAATTTTTGTATGATTATTGAATAATTTAAATATTTTAATTGAATAAATTAGAATATTTTGAAATTAAAAATTTGATATATTAGTAAGTTTATACAAGAATTTTATCAAGACAAAAAGATTTTTTATAAATTTATAAAAAACATACAAAAATTTTAGTCTAAATTTAGAATCTAATGTGATTCACAGCTAAATATTTTTTCCCGGTTATTGAATTGTGAGTAATAGATGTTTTACTTATTAAGTGCTATTTATAGCTTAACTCTATCAAATTGTTTACCAGTTATAAATATTAAATAGGAATTGAACCACTGTTTAGTAAAATCTCATTTTAATACACTTAGCTGTATATATGAAGAAAAACTGAAATTTTTTAATATAAAATTAAATTTATTCGAATGAGAGAACTTTAGTTAAATCGATCCTTACCTGCAATGAAGTCATTAGAATTTTGTTTTTGTTAAAATTTATTAAATATTTAATATTCCGAATACAATGATAATTTAATATATTAACATTTTAATTTTATTTGATTAATTTAGTTGAGAGTGGCGTTAAAGGAACAGCAAGATGTAAACGTGAAGTTGCGATCTTATATCGACGGAATACTCCTTAATATTGTAGAAAATTATCCTCAATTGCTGGAAGTGAAATCTAAGTGATAAATACTTAAAAGCCTTAATCTTTGATAATAAACAGCTACTATGCATCGAATCCGTCCATTCGAATAAGATATTAAAGGATAAGATATCGTGAATTACAATTATTTATTGAAACTGAATTTAGTACTTATATTAATATTTTGCTCATTTAATTTATTACATATCAATTTTAAATTGCTTTAATTTATAAAAGCAAAATATTTTTGAAATGCCTTGAAATCTCTTAATAAATAATGTATTTGTATATTATATATTAATTGTTAAGACAACTTTAAATGTTAGTTTTATCTGTTTGTGTATTCATTTTGTTAATATACAAAACGAATAATTTAACGAATAACTGTAATTTTTTAGCAAAACTTTTGCATTATTTAATAAATTTGTTGTCAAACATAACATTTGATATTAAAAGCATCTATTGGTTGCTATATTAATATTTGACGTAATTGATGTTAGACATTAATGTGAAGCTATTTAGCAGTTCAACACATGATATGACCATCGATGACAATCATGATAGAAGAAGACCACATAACGAGTTACGTGCGCCACAATCGATGTGCTGATCAGTCTTCGTTGGCATCGAAAGTCGATGAAGTGATTAACGCCAAAGAGAGCGCTCTCGGCGTGAGTCGAGTGAAGAGCGGTTTGTCGCGAGGCGTGTGGTGTGCGGACAACAATGCCGTGCAAGTGATGCTCAACCATAATATTGGGCCACATTTTGGGTTCGTTCACAACGGAGTCCGTTATCTGAAGCGAGAAGAGGCGCTCTTTTTGATGGAAAGCCAAGTGTTGGAGATATGGAATGAACAAATCGCGATAAGCATTGAGGAGGCGTTCGACCTATTCTTTAGAGATGGCAATCATATAGACTTGTATCGCGTTTACGCTCATCTGTCCAGATGTGGCTATTTTGTTAAGGTTTGCGATGGCGTGCGCCCAACAAGTGAGAAACGAAAACGAAAACTTGCAAATAATGATGATATGCCTCTCTTTAAACATGTTTTATTGGACGCAAATAATGATGAAATTAAAAGTAAACCAAATTACTCGATGACTAACATTAGAGTGTTTAATAAGCATTTATTGACTAATTGTGAAATAGAGAGCAAATCAAATAATAATGAGTGTGATTTCAGTGATAGTACAAACTTATCGATTTTATACGATATGAAAGAAGTCGATCGAACCGAACCACAACTACTAAATTGTTTAATGAAAGGCGAGATCAAACCATTATTGAACAAACGAGACTCAATCTATACAACAACTCAATTGTTTGATTTGATGCAGTCTTTCGGTCCCAAATTGACATCACTTAACGATACTCATTCAACGACTAATTCATTATTTTCGTTAGAAGTTTATAAAAACAAATCAAAATTAGACGAGTGTCCACTTTTTTACGTCATTACAACTGAAGCTAAAAATTCAATTTTAAATGTCGACCAACTCTTTCAGCTGTATTCATATTCAAGTTTTACAAATATTTATATCGCAGTTATTGATGAGGGAGATATAAATTTTTATTGTTTTTTACCCTTTAAATTAAATGATGAATTTCCTCTTTTATGGGAGAAATATTTAAAACCAATTTAACTAATTTTTTGAAAATTAAAATAAACAAATATCGATAAATATTGAGTAAAATTTATCATTATAAATAAATATTAACTATTGTAGAGAGTAATAATGTACTATTGTTGCCCAATTTTACTTAATAAACTTTTTAAAGAAGTTATCGTTTATTGTATTGCCATTAATTCAATAGAATTTGTTAGTTTAAAATGAACTATCATTGTTTATTTACAAAATATTCTTCAAGTTAATTACTTTTTTTTATGAAAATCAATTATAGTGCATTAGTGTAATAAATTTTTTCATCAATTTATAATTTTTTAATATTTAAAAAATTCTCTAATTTGACTAAATTTTTATCTCATTTATAGAGAAAGGGAATCTCCATTTAAATAACATGAGGGAAAAATTTTACTTAAAAAGTTTGTAAAGTATATTTAATTTTTTTAAAAAATAACAGTTTAGTTAACTTCTGTTTCAAAACTTAAGATATCTAATTTGGATATATACATGTATAGTTGGAATAGTGGAATAGTTCGAAATTAAATTATTGCAAAATAACAGAAAATCATGAATTCTTTAATATAAATTTGATTTTATTAAAAACAAAATCAGTTGTTCTTCTTAGTTGTTATTAAATTCATACCAATTACAAGATTTTGCTCTAAAGGTAAAATAGTTATGATAAATAAAATATTGAGCAAAAGTTTGTTTTCTCATAAGGAGAAAAATTCAAAATTTAAATTCCGCACTAAACTTGTTGTTTGATGACAGAAAAACAGTTAAATATTCTATTTATTGTGCATATATTCACAAAATAATTTTATGAAATAATTTTAATCATCATAATTTTTATCATAGTTTTAATTTCATTAAGTTTATATCCAAATTTTAATCGTTTTTTATTTAATATGGATTATCTAATATATATTTTAATTCTTTTAATATTAATTTGATCGATTGATAGTTTAATATACAGAGTATATATTTAAATTTTAATAAATATATGGTACTTTTTCAATAATTTTTCAATTGTTTCAATTTATCTGATTTTTATATAAATATGAAACTAATGAGAAAATCTAAATTTTAAAATATGAAATTTTAAAAAAACCGATTTATTAAAAGTAAACTATAAATTTACTTTGAATTATTTATAATAATACCCTTACTTATCTTTTGAAATTAATTGAAAACAAAATTTTAAGACTGCTATTAATAAATATTTTTCAATAATATGCATTCGCTTCAATTAAATTTGATTCACAATTATAATTATAAGTACGATTATAATGCCATGAATTTGACGAATGATAAGATGGATGTTGTATATGTTGAAGGTATTGACTTTCGCTTCTGTAACACGATTTGTCATCATATATGACACTCTTAGCGTAGTAATTGTTATTAGAGTCATGCAAATCATGCATTTCATAATCTTTATTATAAAAGGTTTGATGAGATAAGCACTCAGAATATTGAGGTTCTAATTCTCGATTTGCATATTCACTCATTTTATAGTGATTTAACGGAATAGCAATTTGTTGATTGTCGTGTGTCTTCGTTTCGTAAACCATTTTATTTTGAACATAATTATCCATAAATAGCTGGGACAGCGGTCCGAGTCCTATGGATGGGTTGAAAGTGCCATTACATGACCACTTGCCGTATTTGGATTTGATGACCGGTTTGTGCGGCACATCTCGATAGCAATTGGCGGTCGCGGCCGAACACGTAAGTAAGTCCATGTTGAGAGTATCGCTTTCGGTCGCCTCTATCTCTTCTCTCACCACTGGATCTAAATATTCAAAATCGCAAAATTTCGGAAGTTGTTTGCTTAGGATATGGCAATAATTGATAATATCGTTGACGTCATCTTTTTTGTGGACAGTCTGTTGCCATTGTTGGTGTGGAGGAGTGGAGACAAACAACATGTCGTCCACATCTGTATCGCACTCTTCTTCCAATTCGTCGCTTACACACGATTCCCATTCACTCGAGTATTCATTAGACACTTGATTATCATTGTTGAGAAGCTCGTCGTAGATATTTAAACAAAAGTCCACCTCTTCTTGATTATTCCAGTCAACAAAAATGGATTCATTGTTAGTGTGCTTAATGTGGTCATCGTTAAGAGAGGCCGAAGCGTTAAAGAGTAGATCACAAAAAGTTCTCTCCATATTATGTTCGCACAAGCGTTCACAAGTGTTCACAATTGATATCACAATTAGTTCACACTTGTTGACACAAAATGCTTTATGATCGTCACTTTCTAAACTACTCCTTTATTATAGAAAGAGTTTACACAACAGTGGATTACATTAATACATGGCTTTGTGTGTTATCTTTAGCAATATTTTTATCTCTTTTGTTAGTCTACAACTTATACAGTCTTATTGTTGGGTCAAAAACATGATAAATATGAAACTAACAATAACTAAGTGACATTCAATTTTCTGATTAGTGTTAAGTGTTTTCATATCTTGAAGCGATAAACTTTTCGTTTATTCCTTCAAATCCAAGATTAAATTTTTTATAAAGACGATAATAGACGCCAATGCCATCGATGTCTTGTGCGAACTGCAGCCGTTGTGCTGCACTTGTTCTCTCCTTTTCGATCGACTCGAATAGCAGCCCATACTCTTTTGCCAACTTATTATTTTCTCAATCCATTCAACATTATCGGTGAATTCGCCAAATCCAGCGATTCCGCAAAATGCAACTAAACAAACATTTATATTGCATTATCTAATTCCAAATAAATCTATAGATAATTAGCTAATCTTTGCTTTAAAAAAATAAAAACTTTTGCAATGATTAATCGATACCACATTTCCTCGCATATAACTAAGTTTAACTTTATTTTAAGATTTTGTTTGCTTATAATTATGATTTATTTAATGTACTAACTTATCTAAAGGAACATATATTTTTATATAGGAAACTACAAACATAATTTTTAAAATAAAAATGCAAAAGTAAATTAAAATTAAATTAATTTAAATTAATCTAATGTCCAACTTATAACTATTCTTTGATGAGTTAAAACTATATTTAAATGTCACTAAATTTGGCCCATTTTGGGGAATTTCCTCTTTCCTCTATTGGGGGGGGGGGGGGGCGATAGACGGACGGACATCTCAAATCCATAGTCAAAATCAGCTAAAACTTAAAACTCTTGCTTTAATTTTTTTAGTTTTGAAAAGTACTGTCGTGAAAATAAAATTTTTCTAATATTATTTACCTATCCTTTTAACAATACTTTAAAATAGATATGCCTATAGACATTTATATACGTCATATAAATTTGGTCAACTTGACCAACTTAAAGGACATCTTTGCAAACAAAAAATTGTATCAAAATGTGTTTTATTTTCGGGACCTTTCCTTCCCTTCCTTGTTTTTTAGGGGAAGAGGTGGTAACATATAAATTATATAAGGGAGAAAATTCTCCATAAAAATATATCATTTGATAAGTTAGTTGTAAGCTTAATAAGATTAAAACCATTAAATAATATTTTAAGATTCTTACTATTTTCCATGAATAGATCGCGATAATCTAATGGATAAGAGTGATGTGCGATGATTTTAACTTCCTTTAACATATTTGTGCAAAATGTTATTAATAATTCATTTAATGATTTTTGATTAAATTTTAAAGCCATTTCACGCATTTCTTTCAAACAATTAGCCTTTAAATATAAATGAATAATCAATAATTAACTCATTGATTAATAATTATTTTATATATATCAAGAATTTTAATTGCCCTAAAATTCCTATTATAATACGAACCCATGTATAATACGCACTAAAATATTAAACAGATTTTTAAAAATATCTATGTATAATACGCATAGATTTATAGTTAGAATTTTCTACATTATACAATCTAAATGTTAAACATAATGGTTATAAAAACAATGAAATACATGTTTTTGACAGTTATTCAGAAGTATAGTAAACGAATTAGAATTATTTCGAAACATAAAATCATTTCAATGTTAGTGTGAATTTGATATTTATTATTAATTTTTCCATCTATAATATATGTACTCTATGTATAATACGCAGCATAGATTTTTCAATAAAGTTAACTTTATTTCTATAGATAATACATGTATTATACAAATGTAATTGGAATTTTAGGGTAATTAAATTTATTAAAAAAGAATGAGCATATAAGTTGACTTTGAATACTATTTATTACTAAGACAAACATTAAATCTATTATTTTAAAAGATCTATTTTCAGTTAATGGTTTGCAACATTTAAAATAAATAAAATTAAGAGCATAAATAAGAATAGTTTTATTTAATATGAGTATATAAGCATTTGATTAGTTGTATGTCTCAGTTAATCAGTATTTTTATTTAAAAAATTAATTTTAAATCAAATGATATTTATAATAATTTTGTATAACTTACTGATTTTCCAATTTCAATGTAAAAAACTTGATGAGAGAGTTGATAATCTTGATAATAATAAGCAGTCATAATTGACCAGCAATTCGAAGATATATTGCAAGAATTTAATAACTGGTTTAAACATAAATCTGATTGTGTTTCATTTAATGGAATCTCTTTTAATGAATACGTTTTGTTATATTCTTTATTTATATTTGTTGTCAATCTATATGGCATTTGAGTCCACATTCCTTTATTCAAAATGTTACCAACAGCTAAATTTTAAATTAGATTCATAACACTTTAAGACAATACTTTTAATATTATAAACCATAAATTTGTTTATATTCTTATTTTAACAAAATTAAATTATTTATTGTTAATAATTAAAATTAATAATAAAATTAAAATGTTATAAAATATGAGAAAATTATATCAAATAAATCATGTTTTAAAATAGTTCTATATATTAGGCATCGGTATTGGAGTGTGAAACTTATGAAATTCCTATCAGATCGAAGTGAGCTTCAAAATTGTCGAATTGGATCAACATTTTGTTTTAAAAAATTTGTAACGAATCGAAAACTATGATCACAAAAGCGATGTCGTTGTTATTGCTTTAACAATGCTAGACTTAAGACGCCTTACCATATATACGATTCTAACGAAGAGCGTGTCATATCCTATGATTATATGATTAATCACATACTTCGAACAAACAATATTTTAAAAACAACTTCAAAATCTACATCTTGTCAATTATTTTCTTTTATTAGTTATGTCTCGATATATGAAATTTGTTTAAATGTTTAATAAATTTTTCTATTTTAAAAATATCTAATTTAACCGAAAATGAGTCAAATCGAATTAATAAATTTGTAATTATGAAATTAATGTCATTACCAAATTAATTAAATCAATAATTGATTAAAAATTGCTTATATTAATGAAACATTATTTTTTAAAAATTCGTATTTGAAAATGAAGAAACTAGTTATCTAATAGACCTAACTTTGATTTGAAATAGAATTTTTTTCAATTAATAATGCTAGAAATATAGACATTATTTTTTTATAATGCATAAAACATAATTTGAATAAGTTATTTGACAATAACAAACACGTAAGTATCAAATAAAATATGTTTTAGACGACAACATTCAATTATCGCATTTTAATACACGTAATTCTTATGTGACGAAAACTTGAATCTAACCTTTAAAATATTGAACATCGTTAAGAATAACATGAGGCAAAGCTTTGTCAAACAAGTCCTCTGCTCGTAGTCGCAGATCTGTCAGTTTTGAGATAAGAGAGTTGAGCCACGATTGCTTCGCGCTATGATAATCATAATTATCTAATGTTTGAAGAATTAAATCTAATTGATCGCTAATAATTCTAACACCCAGTAGTGCGTCAATATTGAGCTCATATTTTGAATTTTCAATAAAGTCTAAACCAAAATAAATTGAAAATATACTTTTATTTACTAAATTAAAGTTTATATTTCCATAAGGTTTTAGTTGCAATCCATTGTAATTATAATACGGTACTGCATATGATCTTAATGTAAGCAAATATAGCATAAGAGCAAAACAATTGCTAAAAAACGTTATAAATAACATTATGCATTCAAGTATCCCAACAAATAAGCACAACACACAACATTGTTTTTATGAATTAACAGACTGTCTTCAATAAATATATTGAATTCTTTCTAACAATTGGTGACGTCTTATTGTTTTATATCCATTTAATATTAACGTTTGCTTAATATCCTGAGTTTAGACACGGGATATATTATGCGTAAAGATTCTTATGCACGGATTACCATTCTATAAGTAGAACTCAACGGTTACGGTCAGTCCAAGTTTTACTATTATTTTCTGCTGAAGAATTTTCAAAATTAACTTAAAATTTTAATTTCAGCATAATTATGTTACTAATTTTATAATTAGAAAATTATTTAAAATATTCTTATTTTCAAAATTACGAGTAGAAAAGATAACTCAAGAAAGATACTTACTTTATATAAATATTATTTTCAGATACTTTTTAATGCCAAATGTCTTTTATGCATTAAAACCCAAATATGTTGACAAATGTATTTATTAAGTAAACTATTAAATAAATAATGTATTGTTAAAACTAATAATCAAATAATATTGTGAAATCATAAAAATTTAATATTTCTATAAACTGCTTTAGAAGTTGAAAACTAAAGCGAAGAGAATAAAAGAAAATTCATTCTCTAAATAGAAAACTTATAATAAGAGAAATAGATGTCATTATCCTTCAATTCATTGTAAAATTTACTTATATGTTCTATTTTTACTGAAATTGTATTGTTATTTATTACTGAAAATATTGATTAAACAAAATACATGAATTGAATTTATTAAATAAGTTTTGCCAGTATATTAAGCATACTTTTAAAGTTTAAAATAAAAATAATGTTTTCTTGTCATGTAATAAATCAAATTTTATTGACAAATAGTTATATTTTTTTAATATTTTTGAAATTTTAAATTTTCTTGTGACCGAAATTGAATCTTTCTATTGGAAAAAGTGTTTATTGAATAACAGTTAATAAGTCCTTATGCATAATGTAAGACCATTTGTACTACAAGTTATTACTTAAAAGTAACGTATTATATGATATGTGTTATAAATTATAACATAAATAAATTATAACTTATATTAAAGAATATTTTTGTAATTTTGAAATTATAATTTTAGCGGTGATTATTTCAGCAAAAAAACTTGAACTTCGATCTCGAACTGTATCACTGAAGCAAAATTTTTTTATCTTTTCGCTAATCCGTAAGAATCTTAGCTTGAAGTTAGAGCTTAAAAGCTATAAGAATACGAAAATTGAGTTTCACACTGCGCTGCGAGACTTATAGCTGACTTATGCCATTATAAACTTAAACATATTTTACAAATACAAGCATAATAATTATAATGATAATAATAATTACAATGTAGAGAGTGATCCATCGTTTGAGCGTCATTTACAAAGGGTGAAAACTTATTTGACATTCAAATTTTATTAATGCAATACAATATTACACTAAATGTTGAAAATGTTTGCCATCGGCATCAATACATAACTGATATCGTTTAATGATATTATTTAAAACAATAATTAACTTTTTACAATCTAATTCGTTATTAATTTTATTATTATAAAGATTTTATTTTCCCTTTTAAATAAATGATAGTATTTATTGAAATAATTTAATAATATTTTTTAATATTAATACAATATATAATAATATTTTGACAAAAGTTAGACAAATATACGTTTTATAAATTTAAATATTAATTAATTATATTTCATAAATGCAAAGTTTTGTTATAAGTAAAGTAATTATTACAATACTTTTAGATATATTTTAATACAGAATATATTAATTTTTAGATTTTAAAATATTCTATCTAAACATTTATTTTAAGCAAGACATCAAACTAATTAAATTAAGATTCACATGAGCTGTAATCAATAGTAATTAAATCCTGCGACTGACACGCCGGTATGCGTCCGCCTATAAATTATAGAAATCAAATTTTTAATTTATATCATATTAAGTTTTAAGTATACTTAAATAAAGTCTAACAAATAAAAAGTAAAGTTTTTAAATTTATGATTAAAGTTATAATAAACTTTTGTTTTCGGTAAAACTACTAAATTTATATATATATATAGAACACATCGATTCACTCGATTCTATCATATTTGCAGTTTAATAAAGTTATGTGTCAGAATCGCATTCTTCTAAAATTTGATAAATCATGAAATTTTTTTAATAAAAATCAGTGATTTCTGATTTTGAAAAGAATTATTTCTTTTATAATATCACAATCAAAAGAATTATTTGATTCATTTAAATGAATAATTTTATATTTGATATGAAAAAATGTCCCTTTTTTCGATGACATTCTTCAAAAATTATTTAGAATTTGTTTATAAGTTTAATTAAATAGTTTTTAAATAAATCTGATGTAATATAAGCACTGATATGTTTATCACTGGAATGTCCAAAAATCTAGTACTAGAATCGCAATCTGACCGAATCGTAGTGACAGAATTGTTTAAGATTAATAGATTAATTATTAAAAATGTAATAAATGTTTGATAAAAGAAATACATGTATTATTTAAACATATACAGACTATTCTAAAAAAACTACTGGTTTTACGTGTTTTTTGGAAGACAGTACTTAAAGAATTACACTTCAAATGTAAATATGCATAAAATTGCATTGAATAAACAGTAAAACTTGATAGTTTTTATATATTCTTTATTCAATTTTATATTACATATATTCTAAAATGATTTTTGTACTGGTTGTACATATTAGTAAAGAATTTATAATTTTAAAAAATTAAATACACTGTATAAGAATAATATTTTTAAAAATTTATGAAAATTTATGATTCATAATGATTATGTTATTTATTCAATAATATAAATGTTAAACATACCAAGTTTAGTGCATCGTCCGGGCATTCGTTGAGTCTATAAATCAATAAATTCATTAAATCTCTATAACTAATTAAAATACTAACGGTGTTCGCTTACTATTTGAGCGATTTTGCATTAGAAAAATAATATTAAGCGTGTGTTATTTTGAAATGATTTTTGTTCCCAATCAAACATAATTTTGCTGACTATAAAACAAAAAAGAGATTATAAAATTCTCTTATGAAATGTCTATGAAACGACCATTTTTATGGCCTCATGTTTTTACACTATTTCCTTATTATTTCCTTTAAAATTGACAAAATCATCAGTTGATTCACAAAATAGATTCATTTGTCGAATATTTTTTTTGGAATCAATTTATTTCTATATTCTTCTTTGGAAAACTTATTTATAGTAGGCTCCTATCCTGATAGTGGCTTCTTAAGCATTTTATAAGATATTTTTCTGAACTATTTTTTGTTTTAAAGTCAACAAAATTATGTTTGATTAGAAACAAAAATCATTCTAAAATAGCGCGCTTCATATTGTTTTTTAAAGTCAAAATCTCTCAAATAGTAACCGAACCCTTAGTGATAAAGTGTGAGGATATTTAGAAAAATTTGCTTTAAATAAAAAATAAATAAAATAATTTTCTGTTAATTATTTGCCTAATTTTTGAAAAAAGTAGTTATAAATTTGAATTTTACTTTAACGTAACATGGATTAAACGATTACTTAGAATATTAAAAATTCCATCAATATTCTGAAGTTTTTTAAGCAAAAATTTAAAAGTTTATCAAATTTAAGTTTAATAAATTGAAATAATGGATAAATAAAGCGTGAATGACTTACCACTTGAACCTCAACGAAGCAATTCGATTCGGTGATCGGCGGTGGAGTGAATTGCTGCCAATCACTGTTCGATGACGACTGCAGAACTTGCTTCAAAGCTTTGATGTCCTCTTGATTTTTTGGTTGTGCGAGTCTACCCAAACGAGTTCCCGGGATTTTTTCAAGAATTCTTCTCAGATAATTGCCTGATATCTAATAGGCTAAGCATTAATAAAATATATAAAACATAAGGTCTAAATTCTTACATTATCCAATTTATTTTGTGGCACATCGTTTGATTTGAAAACATTTTCCTCAACTGTTGAGGAAACTATTCGAAAGGCGACTAAAACTAATGATAAAAATAAAATGATTTTTCTACACATGACTGATGTTTTAAAGGTATTATGAAGTGGTCATAAAAAGCTTTACAATTTTAAATGTATACCATTATGAAAAACTTACATATATATACTGATGTTTATTTAGTATATACTCATATATCTATTGATAGTTGAAGTCTATTTCCTTTAATTATAGTAATTGCATGATGTCTTATAAGGTTTCTATTTTTTTATTTAAAGCTCAGGGTTTCTTTAATGATGCAAACAAACTAATTGATTATTTTGTTTTTATATAAATAAAGCTATTATTTCGTCACGTATTTTAATTATATAGCTTTTAAAATTGCTATTCTATTGATTGCAGTCAATAATGTGGAGATTTCCGATTTGTAAGTATTCGTTCATTATATACAGCAAACATATGATACAAACTTGTAATTTCCGAAATCGTTGCGTCGTTCGAGCCTTATGTTCACTTTAATAATTACACTCAAATATTACAATTGTAAGCGGAAATTAGATTTTAAAAATAACGTAATTATATATTAGCGAACAATTAATTACAAAATTTAAATTTTATTACTTTTAATTTTCTACAATTTAATTTTTATCAAACTAATAATTACTCACATAAACCTAAATTTTAAATTAGATATTTTAGTTATAATTATAAGTTGAGAGAAAAATCTAATTTACAGAATCAACAGAAAGCCACAAGTGCTTCAAATTCTTCGTATTCTTCATATTCTTCCCGCGAACGTCCCGTTCTCTCGCTGTTCGTCCCATTTTTCGTGCTATACATGTGTTAACATGTTTTCATCATTCAAATCAATTCAATATGAATATCAATACGAACCCAACTAATGGGACACAACTCCTTATACGCCCATCGATACCACTCGCACGGCTCGTAGTCTTCGCCCTTTATTTTGCGACATCGATGATAGTCGAGATAGTTTTGATAGCAATTCCTGTCACAATCAGAAGAGACACGCCATTCATATCACACTTACTTCAACACATCAATACATACTTTGTTTGGTTCTGATTGGGAAATCTCGGATCGTATGGGACTGTAGTGTAGCCTTTGTAGCCGACCGGTCGTTGGGCTTCACTCGAGTCCTCTTGTTTGGCCATTCAAGTGCTGCACACAATTGTGTTCAATTGATTTGATTATTAAAGTGTTTTAGAGTCGACTATCTCTCGATAGCGTTCATCAATGATGGAGTCGTTTACTGAGGGGACGTTTACTAATTGCCAATATTTGTATTATAGTAATGCAGAATTCAATTCAAATTATTTTCCACAATAATGAGATCATTTGTTTATGAATATAAAATATTTCAATTTTTAATATTAAATGTGTTAGTCTTTCTATAAAACAAATTTGAATCTATTCTAATGTTCAAAAAGTCGTCGACAGAAAAGTTAAATCTATTGAGAAAACTAATGATGAACAAAAGGTTAAAAGGTTAAAATTTCTATTAACCTTTAACCCTATGGGTTAACCTTAAAAAAAATATTTATTTAGTATTTTAATGTATTTATAATTTAAAAATAACGTTTATTTATACATACTATTATAATTAAACAATTTCTATCCAAGAATTTAATGACATAATGATTTAATAATATTATTTCCCAAACCATTTAGTTTTTAAAATATAATTTCGAATATAATTGAAGATGAATGTTGACCTTTGATTAATATGTCGTCAAATGACTTTTTCTTTTGCATTTTCTATTAAAAATGATGCTATTTTGACTTGACTTGTGCCAATATTTAGATTCATATTTACATAATAATTAAGTTTAAACCATCCAGACTTAAAACTAAATACTGCAAAAACACTGCAAATATGGCTGAGCATTAAATCTATAACACATTTAAATAACACTAAAAGCTGTTCAGAGTTCAGCCATTTTTTCATTTTTTTCAAACTTAGTGTACATAAGAAGCAATTTTAGTAACTTTGTTTATAATATATTTTTAATTATTTCATTTATTTATGTTAAGAATTTAATCAAAAGGTTAACCCGAGTTAACCAGGTTAATAATCTTATTAACCTTTAACCTTAACCCTAGTTTTAACTAGGTTTAAATATATGCTTTTAACCCTAGGGTTAACCCTGGATTAAGGTTAAC
>JAQIYA010000277.1:0-23608 GCA_034699355.1 Microtritia minima | reverse complement strand
CGAGATTCCAAAAGAGAAAATAATGGAGAAAATGAGAGAAATTTAAAACTTTATAACATTCCAATATATGTTTTAAAAGAGAAGGTTCTTTTCTAAAGTGTAATTTTTTCATATTACCCCATATAAAGTGCAACATTAAGTGAGCTCTAGCAAGGAGTGCACCGATCGGTGTTTCTCATCTCTGGCCAGTTCCGAGTCTATCGCTGGAGCCACAAACAAACACACGTGCATATTATTTATATAGATATATAGGTTTATAGATTTACTTAATGATGCACTATTATGTGAGGTAATGCGTTATTTATATATTTGAATGACATTATATGTTAAATTTATGTCATTATAATTTCTCAGAGAATTTTATCTAAACTTCTAATAATTTCGTGAAAAAGTAGAAATTATAAAAAAATATAAATAAATATACCAGAATTTGAAAACGAATGCGTCACTTGGCTGGTTATAAATGACTCTTCAACTGTTACATCAATAAGTGCTGAGATGTCTTTAATTTCTGAAATTGCTTGCAATTCTTCAGCTCTTTCGATGTCGGTTTTGAAAGATTTCAATGCAAAAGTATCCTTAACTGATTGAAAGCGTCCGTTTTCCACGCTGTCCTCACTGCTAGTGTACGGCACATCTTTTTCTGCAATAGCCGAAGGAACAGAAAATCGAAGTTTATGTTGGGTTGGAGTTACAGACGAGTGACGGGTTTTGCTGTGAACAGTAGAGTTAGATTGCGTGGACGCGATCGATGACGGACTCGTTGACCTTCTTATCATTTGCTTCACTTTTAAAATAGATGTCGGTGTGAAGTAACTTTCATTTAGCGAACTCAAATCATAATTTAGTTTACTTTTTCTTTCAGATTTACGAGTTATTTGAGGCGTTTCAAGAATTAAAAGCAACTCCTTTTCGTGAGATTTGGATTTTTTCATGCTTTTATTTGTGCTAATATTAGGCTTAACTTGAGATATACTTTGAGCGTCAACTATTGGTTTCATAGTAACATCAAAATCAATTAAATTTATAGATTTATTTATCAAACTTCTATTCTTCTTGTAATCATCTATTACTGGAGTTCGAAGAAACGGTGAATTTTTGCTTAAAATATGTTTGCTTCTGGATCTGTGAATATAATTAAACAATAAATATGAAACTAACTCCGAAAAATCAATATAAGCAAAGATATTATTAGACCATAAATTAAAGTTCAGATCAATTCAAACGCAGCAATAGTTTTATAAATACTTATAAGTTATAACTTACTGTTATTTGCACAAATAGGTAATTAAATAAAAATCATCGGTACTGAATGCTAAAATAGAGAATTACTTGAAAGATGTTACAAACCTATTTATAATAGCGGGTGATTCAGATTTTGATGAAACCATCTCCTCTTTATTCCAAACATCTTCAATTTGCCGCAATATATCCTCAACGGCTTGTGAGGGCGCGACCCAATTGGTGGGCGTCGACGAAACTTTTACTTTAATAGGAATTGTGCCCGAAATCGCTGTTTTTGGTTTGCCTTTCGATTTTTTTGCCTCAACATTTGCAATTTCACGCGCGAGGTTTGTAAGTGATTGCGGTAAAGCGGACACATAAGCGTTAATGAGGGAAACGAGTTGTTCTGTTTTGTTGGCTAAATCTTTATCTGAAATCTTAGCGAATTCCGATTTGAATTCGTTCAAAATGTTTGCGGCGTCAATAATTTTATTGTTGAGTATAAAATATAAAACAAGCATTTGCTTTGAATTCGGCGAATCGGAAGATAATAAATAACTGGTGAGAACTTCTTCTTCCAATTCATCCAAAGGAAGCTTAAATATTTTTTCGATAACACCCATTTGCTGACAACACTGATAAAAATGGTATAAAATATCACAGGCATTGCTTTCGGTTCTACAAATTCGTTGATATTCAAACGCTCGTGAAATATGTTGATTAACTAATAACATATTTAAATGCAGTTTTTCGCGAATTGAAGTATTCAATTCAAAATGACCGCAGTTCTGGCTGTAAAGCAGTGCTGATCGCGACTCATTTTGATACAAAAATGATGTAACAATTCGTTGCTGTAAATTATTTGAAACTTTCAATAAATTTTCGTCGGTTTGATCGCCTAAAAGTATTTGCTTAACAGATGGATCTAAAAGCACACGCAGAGCAAAATCGAAAGCCTTGTGGTCTAAGGCCCACATTCCTTGAATCAGTTTTGTCAATCCGTGATTAAGTCCGAAAGCTGTGGGGAAGAGACGAATCTTTTCTGCGATATCACTTTGACGGTCTGATAAATAGTCAGCTAAATCTAGCAATGAGTATAACATTACGGCTTGCTTTTGAACAATTGAAGCCGATTCTAATAAAAATATGCCAATCAGTGAATGCAAGTTTGGAGGCGGATATAATCCATTTCCGCCACTCTTTTGCCAGAGTAACGGTAACTCCGAACCAAACGAATTGATAATTCCGTCAATTAATAATAAATCTGTCGGCTTTATGAGTGAAGTGTTAATTTGATGCAATTCTTTTCTCCTTTGTTCGTAATATTGACAAAACTTAGACGTTGGATACGCCACTTCGTTCTCGCCGTACGCCTCATTTTCGATATGTTCGGGCAGTAAATTGCAATCGTAGAGCCATAATAGCATTCTTAAGTATAAACTAACTAAATTCGTTATTTTTTGGCGCAGTTCTAATTCACGCAATCCTTTCTCAGTGGTCGGCGAACCACGTAATTGCAATTCTTTTAATAATATATTCAATGATATCAAATCGCATTCGTAAGAGTAAAGCTGCGATAAATTAAAATTATCTAATAATTGTCCGAAATAATCAAAGAGCGGCAAAGATATAGAATCGATGTTAGTCTTAATGAAAGCCACTCTTTTCCAAATCCAGCCGAGTATGAATTTACAATCGCATCCAATATGACTCAACTCTCCAGAAGACCACTGATTAATTGTTTGGGTTAAAAATGATATCAAGTTATTCTCGAGAGCAATGGTTAAAAGTGTTTCGCGTTGAATGGCTGTCGTTGTGATGTTTGTCGATAAGTCATAAGAAAGCAAACCAGACATATAGCACTGATTTAAAAATTCTTTTGGATCAATTAAAATATCGGGACCGCGCGAAGACATTTGAGACAATACTCGCTTAGGAAGACCTAAATATGAAGCGCTGCATATTTGCGATTCCGATAAAATATCGATTTGAAATGATAGCGAAGACGGATAATAGTAAATTTCACTGTTGGACGCCTCGGGCCTGAATTTGTTTATAGTCTCGCTATTTAGACGAACCGAGAGAATGGCGTCGGGAGCGAAGGCGTTCGCGATGTCTATCAATGAGAAGATTCCGAGAAATGGCGAAATATAGTTCTCACTTTCGCTTGTGCTGATTGAAGACGGCATTTGCGAGCGATACCATTGGTTTAAGTCAAATATGGCAAAATAAGTACACGATGTCGAGTCACTTCCTTCGGCGAAGGCCTCCCACGCGAGAAAACATAAGCTAAGGTCCAAACAAACTGAATCGTCATCAGAAGACTTGTGCGACAACACGTTTCCGAGAGGAATGGTATAGCAATCGATGAGTCGACTGCTGCACGATATGTTTAAATCAGGAAAGTGTGGATTCGTTCCGAACGGATATTCGAAACGACATGTCGACCCGAGAAAGCCTTTGTATAGAAATCCATAGTCAGGAATCCATTCTTTGCTTTCGAAACACAGCGAATACATGAAAGCAGTGGTGCACGCATTGAAATATATGCTCGTTTGCGTCCCGTTGTTTGTGTTGTCTTCGATTTCGTGTCCTCTAATGAGCCATAAATAGCAGTAATTTTTGGGATCATTTTCTGGATCTTGAAAAGCGAATGCGATGACAGGCGAGAGACCATAATCTAAACCGCAACTGCACTCCAACTTGAATGTGTTGAGACTATACAACTGAAAACCGCCAAAATTGAATCCAATGCATAGCATAGCGGTTTGAGGAATATAATGGATGGCACTGACGAACACTTCACTACTCGGATACACATTAATCTGTTTGCCGTCATCGGCGCGGTAAACAAACTTATTCTTATGCTGCGCATCACAATTGACGGGAAGACAAATGAGTTGATCGTGAAGTTGCGCTGTTTTGCGCTTTGTTTTGATGTCGATGTTCGCCGAATTGCATACAATAAATGACACCTTCTTTGGTGTTAACGACTCCGAAAGCGGTGTTTCGCTGTCGAGGAAGAGGTCTAAAAGAAAGACGAGACCCGATTCGGTGCCCAACGCTAGGATGCCATTCATGTGCAGTAATTCGCTAATGAGAGGCCAGGTTTGGTTGCTTTTGGAGGAACTCAATGATATGACCGCTAAACTCGATATTTTAAACGGACATTCAATCGTTTTGAGGACAACACTGAGTCGCACGTCAACCACGCATACCAGACATCCGCCAGAATGTCGCTTTAGGGCCACAATCAGTGAGAACACGTATTTATTGGTTGAGGCCGTCTCTGAGCGGTCACTCAATTGCAACACATTCGACACTTTAATGCTTTTGTCTTCAAATATAAGCGCGAAATCAAAACTTCCTAACAATCGCTGATAATTGCCTTTCGATTCGCCGCTAATTATGTCTAATTGCGAGCCTTTTATTAGCCATAAGTATTGACCAACTATTGAATGATTGAAATGATAGAAATAAATGTGAAATAAAATGGTAAATGAATGCAAACCACTATTGTTGTCGAATTTGGCGCGAGTCGGACACAGACTCGCCTCGAACTGCACGTCGCTCTCCGTCTGCTCCGCGATCGACGTGACCAACGCTCGCGACTCACTCATCGCCGACGGCGACAATTCGCGCATCATTTCTATTCAAGCATTTAATACTAAATCTGAAATGTTTTAAAGAAACACAATTGAAAGCATTGATTAAACAGTACCACATGTGAGAGGCGTTCACCACTTGATGGCCGTTCATATAAAACGATGTGTTCTCCACTTTAAGCGCCAATTTTGAAAATTTCAAATTTCAATCATTGAATTGTATATGAATGTTACGCCACTGTTAGGTAAGCGAGTATTTGATGCTTGTTTACAATAGATCGCAAACATTTGCGCTTTTATCAAGTCTTAATAATTATTGAGACAATATATAATTTTTTATGTAACATAAAAGAATTAAAAATTAAGAACTACAGTCTGACCTCGAATTGTCGAATGAAAATAGTTGCCAACTCGAAAGTGTCACTTTAGTTATTGATTTACTTTAAGTAAAAATACAAAGTTATATAACAATTACATGTTTATTACAATTGAACAAAATAAGTGCAATCAATTCGCGCTTTAGTTGTCGTATGTGTTGCTTTAGAGAACTGTTCTCTTTGGCAATCGTCTCATTGCGTGACAGCACTCGTCGGTGCTCTACAGCTGTAACGCTCGGCATAACCAATAATTTAGTCGAAAAGTCTATCCAATATATTGCATAAACGAACAATAATTGCAAAGTATGGACAAATTCTATCGAGAATAGGTGTTGAATTAATTAATATTTGTCGCAATATATCAAACACGGTCTCAAACGCTAACAATTGCGAAGTTTTTCGTTTTCTCGTATTAATTTAATGTTTGCTTTATTAATAGCGTCTATACGCTTATCTGAAATGTCTGAATTTATTCTTATAGAAGCAATATTTTTCTTAAGTAAATCATAAGACATTTTAATTATCAGACATTTTTAACATTTACAAGCAATACAAGCGCTCGCTGTGAATACAGTACTGACTTTACTATTAAACTTTACTATTAAATATAAATTAAATAAATTATAATAAAAATTTATTAATTTTAAAATTATTAGTACAGTAGATATTATAGTAGACCGGATAATAGCAACGGTTTATAAAAGCACGGATTGACTCTATGCGGGGTTAATGGTATTCGATTATAGCATAACTTTTGTTAGCACAGAGCAGTTACTATTATCGAGAATCAACTGTAAATGTAATCTATTTGTTAATTTAAGTTCAATATATCGATCACTTTTCTTTTTTACTAAATTAATTAATGAAATTGAATTTAAATATATGCGTGAAATTTATGCATGAAAAACATTTGAATGAAGTTTCTTTTACATCACAAATTGTTAGATCAAACTTTTACATATTTAACTTTGTTTCTGTAAATTTAACTTTCTATAAGTTTTAAGTGTAAACTATTAAAATTGTAAAAACGATTTGGATTTGAATTAAAGCACATGTGATTTAGTCGAATAAATACATTTGTATTCTGTATTAAAACAAAATATTATAATATTTTGAACATTAGTATGTGGTCAACAGTGAAGCAGTGAAACAGTCACGTGTGTACAGTCAGGCTTAGCTTTTTATTTACTGTTTACACAACACAGTAGTAAACATACACTAACTGTCTATCATAGCAGTTGTGTTTATGTCGGCGTTTGTGAAGTGTGTGTTTGCGGTCGATAACCATGTAATCAATTGGTTTATCGTAAATAAACTTTTTGCGTATTAATTCGTGACAATTATATTGAGCATCACTTATAAATTAATTTTGTAAGTAATTCTAATTAATTATAAAACACGACATTAACATTAAGTCAGTTTGTTTGTGGGCGTATTCGTCCCATTAATTTCACATTTCGTTATTGTATTTACAAATATTGCTTTTATTTATTAACAGATATCGATATGTATGGTATCTTCTAATCAAATATTATGGTTTACACTATCAAAAGGTAAATCGAGTAATGTTTGAATGCGTGTGAATGAGTGAAACTGTTGTTGAGCTGATAAATCTCTATAGCGATTGTCATATAAGACTCATGAATGTAATTATAATATTTCATTACTATTATTATAATAGCAATATATAATCTCCAGCGTTATGGTATCGCTATTGGCTGTGTTCGTCACAACTGTTTGCCTGTAATCTTATTACACAAACGAAAACATATTGAAATAGTGATACACGAAAATGGCATCATTTTGTGGGTTATTTTTTAATGACAGCAAAGATAAACTAACTGACAATAATATAGTTAAATGTTTAGTGAGTCCAGTGGGAGCTCAGTTAACCCCCGCTTCGTCGACGGCATCGCTCAGCGATGACAGAACACAATTTGCCGCCAACAATGAGAGGACTCCTATTTTGAGACACGTCAGGTGAGTGTTTAGTGAGAGTCGCTCTTTATATTAAATGAACACCTCATATGACTTATCGCTTGACCCCAACAGACTGTTCCGAAGCCTGACCAGTGGCTCGAGTCCCGAGCGGTTCATCTCGAACGCCCACTTAAACGCCAGTCATGTCCGCAGTTTAACAACATTTTCTGGTGTTTTCACTCCCGTATGTCTCAGTATGTTTAGCGCCATTCTATTTCTACGAATTGGTATGTATTTGAGTAACTCTTCAACTATTTTAAAAGCATAATCTACTGTAAGTAATGATAAACAATTAATATTATAGGATTCATTGTTGGAAATTCAGGAATATTAACAACTTTAGTGGAAATGATATTAGCGTACGCTATACTTGTTTTTACTGTTTTGTCAATTTGTGCAATTTCTACAAACGGTGCTATTGAAGGAGGAGGCGCTTATTGTATGAGATTTTATAAAAAATTATTTGTAATTCTCATTTAATTTATATTTTCTTAATTATTACAAAGTTATGATAAGTAGAGCTCTCGGTCCTGAATTCGGTGGAAGTATTGGTACATTATTTTTTGTAGCAAATATTTTCTCGAGTGCTCTCTACATAACTGGTTGTGTTGAAGGAATTATTAATAATTTTGGTCCATCAGGTTAGTAATAATATTTTGAAACCTAAATTGAATTGAAAGTTAACCTTAAAATAAAATAAACTATTTGTTGAAAAATAGGTGGCGTCGCTGTTTTCCTTCCATCGGGTCGCTGGTGGTCTTTGCTTTATGGATCAGCTCTTAATTTTTGCAATATGTTAATCTGCTTAGTGGGCGCCACTTTATTTGCTAAGACATCAGTTATTATATTTGTCACTGTTATTATTAGTACATTATCTGTAATTATCAGCTTATTGGGTAGATCTCAATTAAATATTAGAGTTCCAGACGAAAACGAATATTTTAAGAATCATTTTAATTCTTCCGAATTACAATTTACAAGTTTTAATTGGACCACATTCAAGGACAACATTAATCGTATATATATTATTAAATTAAATTCATTCATATATTTATGCATTAATCCTAATTAGCGAATTTTGGTGTCGATTATACCACTGAAGAAATGACATCATTTGCCGTTGTATTTGGTGTGTTATTTAGTGGAGTGACAGGTATAATGGCTGGCGCTAACATGTCTGGAGAGCTGAAAGATCCCGGACGTTCGATCCCACGCGGGACGTTGGCTGCCGTGTGTTTCACATTTGTTACATATCTTATTATAATACTTCTTTCTGCTTCTACATGTCCCGGGTTTGTACATTTAAATTTCATTTAATAATTACTTCTATACTGATATGATACTGTTTAAATTTTTATAAAGTCGTTGTCATTTATTTTGGATCGGAAGCATGCGTTAGCATTAAATATACATGTTTTGGCCTTGTGCTATAGTGTGGTATAAACTGTGATTGAAAAAGTTTTGTGCACTTATAATCCTTTCAACAATCCTTTTTACAATTGATTCAGTCATAAAAACTGATATTGTGCTAAATTTATTCATTCTGTTAATTTTTACATAATGTATTAAGAAGTAAACATTTTCCATGCTCGGAGTTATGCTTCTTTTATTATGCTTTTTAATGAAATTTTAGTTACTATACTTACTAAGAAGTAAACATCTTTTTTTTAAATGACTAAATTTGAATAATTTGAAAAGCTTTCATATCATCCTAAAAGAGAAAATGCAAATTCGAAATAATTTTTAATTTTTTCACTTTTTTAAATAATGAGAATGCGAACCTTAAAATGGGAACTTATGTATGATTATTTTTGTTTTTAGATTACTTTTGCAAAATAATTACCTTTATATGCAATATATTAACTTTTGGCCTCCATTTGTCGCGATTGGCATTTTTGCTGCCACTTTGTCTGCTTCTTTGAGCAATCTTATCGGCGCGTCAAGAGTTTTAGAAGCTTTAGCTAAGGATAATTTATTTGGCGTTTTATTGCAACCGATATCGAAGTTTTCTCGTAGTGGTAACCCAATAGCAGCCGTTCTTATGACATGGTTTACTGTTCAGTGCATAATTTTTATCAATAAACTGAATCTTATCGCACAAATCACTTCAGTATTCTTTCTGTTGTCATACTTCGCAACCAATTTGGCGTGTCTTTCGCTAACACTAACATCAGCGCCTAATTTTCGACCTTCGTTTAAATACTTCTCGTGGAAAACTACAGCAATAGGAATGTTGGGCTGTATTGTTATGATGTTTGTGATTAATGCACTCTACGCTGCGATAACTATTATTATGTGTTTATTACTTGTAATTGCTTTACACATTCGTTCGCCTCCAGTTCGCTGGGGAAGTATATCTCAAGCACTTATTTTCCATCAGGTATGCGCTAGTTTTGATAGGTTTCTGTGCTTTAATTATTATTTCAACTAATAATTAATTGTTTACAGGTGCGAAAATATTTACTTTTGCTCGATAGTAGAAAAGATCACGTTAAGTATTGGAGGCCTCAATTTCTTCTTCTGGTGGCAAATCCGCGATCGAGCATTCCATTAATAACATTCGCTAATGATTTAAAAAAGAGCGGGCTTTATATTTTGGGTCACGTAAAGGTCGGCAATATTGACGATTTTGATACCGATCCCATTTTGGAAGAATATCCGCTTTGGTTAAAATTACTGGACCAGTTAAAAGTGAAAGCATTCGTTGAGGTGACTTTAGCGCCGACCGTTCGCCTCGGATTTCATCAATTAACAAGAATTGCTGGATTGGGTGCTATGAAACCAAACACTTTACTCTTTGGTTTTTATGACGATGAAATTCCTATCGATTTTTTCGATAAATCTCCGATTTTCGATAATTTAAAAGATATTTTACTGCGTGGAAATCTGTTTCTGTCTTTACGAGACGGTGAGAGTAAAACTCGATCGATACCACCAGAAGAATATGTCGCAATGATTTACGATTCTATATTTCGACTTCAAAAAAATGTTTGCGTCGCGCGTCATTTTCATTTGTTAGATAAAGTAAATATTATTGCCATTTGAAAATGCATTTCTAGAATAAATTGTTATTTACTATTTTAGGAAGCGATTGTCAATTCAAAGAATTCCTGTTTCATTGACGTTTGGCCAATAAATTTTTTCTCTCCCCAAACGTCGATTACAAATATAGATAATTGTTGGTTATTTTTGATGCAATTAGCATGTGTTCTGCATATGGTTCCCGGTTGGAAGTCGTCCACAACTCTTCGGGTGTTTATGTGTGTTGACTCTAAAATAAAAGATGCGGCGATATTGCGTCGACAATGGGATCAAATGCTTCACATGCTGCGAATAGACGCCACCATTCACGTAGTTATATGGGACCACATAACATCACCATTGGATCAATCTTTAAGTGACTTGAGTACAGTCTCGGCCTCAACTCCTGGTGATTCTGGAACCGATTCTCAACTAGAAAACAATACGCAATCAATTGTTTACCAAAACAGCTCTCATAAATTTGTCCTAACAGATCACTATCTACAAGATGTAAATATTATGATTCAGGAACACAGCCATAACACTGCTGTTGTTTTTGTATATCTGCCGCCACCGCCTGTCGTTATCGATGAACAATGTGAATATCTAAATAGATTGAATATCTTAACTAAAAATTTACCGCCAACTTTATTAGTTCACGGCATTAATCCCGTTACGTCCACTACTTTATAATATATTTTACTGATTAATAAAGTAAATTATTTTTTGTCAAACTTATATTGTAATTTAGTAATTTATTGAAAAGCGAATA
Source organism: Microtritia minima (assembly GCA_034699355.1). Classification (NCBI taxonomy): domain Eukaryota; kingdom Metazoa; phylum Arthropoda; class Arachnida; order Sarcoptiformes; family Euphthiracaridae; genus Microtritia; species Microtritia minima. The sequence continues at coordinate 12,629 of JAQIYA010000277.1, read as the reverse complement.
GTGATCAGATTTTTGATGATAATGTATACTCTTATTATTAGTCAACGAATTTGTTTTTAAATTTTATGTTTATTAATTTAACGACAATCTAATATCAATGTTATTTTTGTTTATGCATAACTCTTTACTTAGTTTAAAGTTTATATATACTATAAGTTAAAATATATATAGATATTATTTATTTAAATGGTTATTGCGATTTAAGTTATTTATATAATAAAGTAATAAAATTATTGCTTTGGTTTTAGTTATTTTAAATTTTTTCGAAAAATATGTATTATTACTGTAAATATTCTTTCATACACTATATGTAACAAATGTACGAGTTTTCAGTGGGAATGTTGCCAGTCTTAAAATTGTGTTCTCATCTAAAATAAGCTGAATATACAAATCACAGTATGTGTAGTTCTATCGTCTATGTTTTTTGTATACCAAGAATAAAACCTTGATTTAATTTTTAATGCATTAAATTCGATTTTTAAATGTATTCATAAGACAATTTGTTATCAGAGGTAATTAAACTAAAACTGCTAAAAATAGGAAAATGGTAAATAATTAGGAGCGGAGCAATTGACGCAACCACTGATTTTGTAACAGTTGTTCGACAGTTAACAGCTATGCATAGCTATATACGGCATGTTTAGAGCCAAAAAGTTAAAGATAGCAATACAAACTTTGTATTAGATGTTTGAAATATTCAACTATTCTGATATAATGCTAATGCATATTTACGGTCGACTTCTTAAAATAAACACAATCGCAAAGCTTACTCGTCGACTGAGCATCACATTCAACATCACACTCAACATCGCACTCACATCGCAACACACTCGCAGAGATCGCACTGATTCGGTGATCATTAGACAAAAGTGGTACCAATATTTGCGACATCAAAGTTGTTATGTAGAAAGTGTCACACTAACCATTTCGCTATAATCTTCGTTTCAATTTAGTTTTCTCCAAATAATAAAAATACATGATGACCTTAATTTATACTTAGCGATCACGTTGTATGAGATACAGAATTATACACACGTATTATTTTGTGAATAGCAATTAATTTACAATAGACGATGAGCTATAGAAGAGAGTCCCCGTGTATGAAGTATTACGAGAAAACCAAAGGCGAAGGACTTCTTAGAAAAAGCTTGTCTGCAACTCGTGTAAGATTGTCTGAAAAAGTTTATTTCTGTTTTCAATTCTCTATTTAACTCCAATTCAACCAACTTCTCCGTTGCAGTTCATAAATATTAAGTTGAAAAGCTTATAGTTTTGTTAGCTAATTATAATTGTTGTCAATTATTAACACACATTAATTTGAAATATCATATGATAATATAAGTGGTATATTTGATAGTTTCCTCCAATGCGTCGCACAAGTGACCCCTCGAGTGAGAGTGGTTCAGATGACTTTCACCAATTAGACATAGGGGAAGATCAATCATCATCCATATCAAGAAGCTCTTCTGAGTCTTGCTATTCCTTAGGGTCTAATAGATGTCAATGTAAGTGCACTCTTATGGGCATATATTAGTCGTGTTTGCAAGTGATTTATAGGACAGTAATGCTTTAATAATACTCTCGATGGACGATGCCGTGGATCGAGTCGTGCTGAATGTCAAACGTTTTTCCAAATTTTTCATTTGATTAATTGCTTTCACAGTGCAAAACGTTAAGCATATTTTAGAGTTCTCAAGAAATATGCTTTCAGTATAAATTATTTTTTTAAGAAAGTCTAAGAAAAGCAATAAAATTTGGATAAAATTTATTTATTGTACACATTAATCACCGCTAAGATTAGAATTAAAAATGCAATATTTTAATAATCCTAATATCTTTTAATTTTTGCTTATTTTAAATGGCATGAAATATCATAAAATGCATGCATTTATGTATAAATATCACAAAATAATGAAAAAACATAAAATTGAGTTTTAAACAATTTATGTGAACACAAATTAAGTTAGTCATGATGTAAGCGCTAACATATATGATATTCTGTATATATAAATATGACATTTATTTATTGTATGGTTAGTGCAAAAACTGGACGAAATGCGTTCATCGCGATCATCATTAAATAAAATGCAAATATTTGATGACGACTTTCATTACCAAAACGAATCGTTAGAAGAATTTAGATCGAGATTGAGATTAAGGCGAAGCATTAAATCACGAGACCATTACAATTACCAAAACCAACAAATTGAAGACGACGACAAAAGCGATAACTCCACCGATTTGGCCACAAAGGAGGCGCAGGAAGAGATCTACAGAAACGCCAATTTGCTCAAACAAGAGAAGGTATTTCTAATTATGTGAGCCTCCATTCATGAGATCATCGCTTGCTTTCTATAAATAGGCCGATAGTTATACTCCGAATAATGCAAAAAAATCAAATCGGTTTTTCAAGACAACTATTCGTAATTTGAAGGGACTCTCGAGAGACGAAAGTGTTGAGAAATCACAGAAGTATATAAATGCTGATATTGAAGATTAATTGTATGATTGTTTATAGATGTTGTAATATTTATTTCTAGACTCGTGCAAACTGATAGTCAGTCGGCAGTGAGCGATAACGACACGGAAGAAAGTTTGCACAAACTATGCCTCAGAAGGCAGGAAGAGATGAGATTAGCATCACTTGTCAATAGAGCTTCCCTCGACTATGACGACCGATCAACGCCTGGATTGCAGCGGAGTTCGACCGAGTATTTCGGACAAATGGCCGACAATTTGGCCAATAAGAGCCATCAGACGTCGTTCGGCAGTAAAGCCAAGCGGATCTTTTCGAGTCCCAGATTAAAGCGAAGAACGCATTCGCAAGTATTACGCGCCGCGTCTTCGATCCCCTCTCGTGAGTATAGCCTGTCATGTCATGCCTGTCACACTTCCATAACACTTGCATAACACTTCCACAACACTTCCCCGTAACACTAAAATAACAAACGCATGTCCGGCAAAACAGTTGATTTTGCTCTCTATCTAAACAGTGATATTTCCACTCGGAAGGAGTCATAAAAGCAAAACGACTGCACCGTTAGATATGAGCGATTCGCTAAATAGCAGTGCCAGCGATCGGTTCGGCGATCAGTTCGGCGTTTCCAAGAAAAACTCGGTCGACGAGGGACTCATTTGCAACGCAAGCAAAGCTCGACGCAGTCCTCTTCGCTTTTTAGGCAACTTAGTGGATGACAAGATTTTTCGCGGAAGATGGGGATCGACTAAGAGAGCTAAGTCTTCGGTCGAATTGGGAAGAATCGCGTGGGACTCGTCCAACGAATTGATTGATTCCAGTTTAGGCGACGATAAAGTAGTGAATCGAAGAAAAAACGAATTTAGTAAGAGAGACAATAATACCTCTCGTCGGTTAACTATAAACGAGTCAATTGACAGCAAACTTAAAGGTGATGCCAAAAGAAAGGGCCGCTCTTTGAGCACATCTGGAGAGAGAACGAGAAATAGGATCTCAAGCGCCGCGTCCGACAGGATATCGCTGTCGAGCTCATCAGCCATCGGATCAGATGACGCCGACATCTTTCTTCCACAAACACCTCTAAGAACGGAAATAAGCGCCGATGCCTTAGCGGAGATTGAGGTCACTGTCGTTACTAATCTGTTTCCTTTCTTAAGTTTGCAAAGTTTGCAGCAATAGCTTCATTAACTTTTTAGTTCTTTCAATGCATAATAGCTGCACACTTCTTATACACAATCATAACTCATTGAATTAACTATGAATTTGATTTATTCAAGTCAAAAGTCGATTAACAAAATACATTCTTAGAGAATAATAATATTTATAATTAATTATTTACTTGAAATATATTTTAGGCATTCGAAAGACTGGCGAATAGTTTGCTTAATGAAACTCACATAACTTGAAAGCAGGCATTCGTGTGAAAGAGCATCGATGATCACGTTTGGCGTCGACAATGTGGTACAAACAGTTACAAACAATTACAAACAATTATTAATTATCTGTACAAAGACATTGTAAATATAATTTATTTTGAAAAAGTTAATTTAATTTTTATTTTTATTATTATTGCGTCATTAAGTTATTACTATTATAACGTGACATTTATTTAATTATTTATATGTCGTTTTATTAAATTTTAAATTTATTTGTTTAACATATTTAAGAAATTATTTTATATCACTTATATCATATAAAATGGTACAAATCTAAGCTTTCGTTAAGAAAAATAAAAAGATTTAAGTAAATTTTTCTTGTACTAAAAAAATTATTAAAATAAAAAATTTGATGGTTTAGAAATATTGTTCCTATTAAATCAAAAATTGGATTTTAAGCGTAAAAATTGAAATAAGTCATTAAAATGAGCGTAAAATATATGTAATCCATAACGAAATACTAGTTTTTGTTGTTTTCCTTTTAATTGACTTTTGAAATCATATGACAGAACTGAGTTAACTGAACAAATATTTTTTAAAAATAGGGCGAATTGAAGTTAACTCACGTAATAAAATGTTAACATTTATTATAATAAATAATAAGCCAGTCTTATAAACTTTAAATTTAAATAGTATTATTATAACAAGAGTGAGCCGTTTCTCGGAGTTTATTTTAACATTTACTTTAAAATGCAGAACAATAAAAAAAATACTGAAAGCCAACGGTTTGATTCAAAAATGAATTAATAGTGTTTATAATTGCAAAATTGCAGCCAAATATATGCAGCACACCCTTCATTGAGCAGCTTATATAAGGCGAGCGGACGTGTGTTCAAATTGATAGCACGATAAATGGTAAATGATATATGAATGAAAGAATAAGACTTATTATAAATAATATTGTCTTTGAAATGCATGCAAAAATAGTATGAATCGCAGCAAATGTTTTGTCGAAACGCAAGCCGGAAGACAGTGAGAGATAGTGAAAGACAGTGAAAGACTACTGTGCTTAGTGTTTATGAACTTTGATAAACTTTCATAAACCACTGTTGGTTTAACGCCGTCTAAATTGCATTTCAAATGTAAAGTATTCGAATTTTAGATGCCATTTGACTAACTATTTAGGCTTTCATTGCAAATACAACTGTAGAAAGGAGTCTCCCCTTAAGAGCTTAACAACTCAGATGTGAATTATTAAACACTAAATAACGTCAAATATGCAAAAGCATGAGTGCTTTCAATGAGTTCTAACAAAAAGCGAAAAAAGTTATTTTTGTCGCAGAGATTCGCTATGAAAGCCATAGAGAAAGCAGTGAACACAAGCAACACAACACACACACACACACACACCGCTGAGCGCACGCACACACACGACGCCCCCAATGCTGAGACAGTCAAAGTGAAGCCTGTGAGTGAAAGCGCTCACTCGACTCACCGTTCGCTCACTCTTACCGTATGTATTGGTTTGGTTGCCGTCACAGCCATCACTACAGGCATCACTACAGCCAACACTAAGACATCGCTTAGCCATCACTACGCCACAGATGTGCTGCGAGAGTGGGCTTCATTGCTGGGCACGACTACTTGCATAGCAGCTGCTGAGTGACTGCGACGCAGTATAGATGCGGTTCTTGCCATCCATACTGTAGTTGTGTTGTGGTGTGTGTTGTGTTGCATACGTTTGGCCAAACGCTTACACTTTAGTATCAGTCATCGACTCTCAATGTTGAATACGCGCACTGATCTGCAGAAGAGATAGTGTGCGCTCACCTTTCGATCGGACAATCAATGAATCAATTCGTTTGTCAACAATGAGTGAGCAGTTTGTGGTCCGAGAGTAAGTCAACATTCATTTTGCTTGCATTTAATTGTTTGTTTTGGTCTAAACTCGCAAAAAGCCAGCTTTTAATCCATTCAATGCCATCCTATGCTATTCAGTGCTATTCAATGCCATTCAATGCCAATCGATTGCATACAACATAATGCATAATTGAAAGAGCGATTTAAATGTGAGGCCATCACAAGCAGGTAAGCAATAGTGATGTCTTGTGATGGTGTTGTCGTCTCAGATCACATGCCTTTCCTGCCATTAACTGCGACTCTTTGTGTGTTTATTGTTATTACTTTAATTTTGGGAATTTCTAATTGTTAATTATCTGTTTTGCAATTAAGTTAAAATTGTTAATAAATGAAAGCGTTTACTACAGAACAGCGAATTTCGATACTTAATGAGTGCAGTAAATGTTGAAGTGATAGTGATTTACATGTAAGCCAGCGATGACTCGAATGCGTTTGTATTAACTATCGTAAGTGATTGCGATCTGTTATTAACAAAATTAATGTCAACCAAAAAACTAAAAGAGTTGAAGTCAAACATTAACTCGAAATCGATAAAATTAATAATGAAAAAGACAACCAAACATTAGTTTAGTGTTTAAAAATGTACTATTTTTGTAAAGAGCAGTGAAAGTAATTTGTTTGGAAATTGTGGTCACTTTCATCATCTAAATGACCAGTTGTTCACTTGCGTAACGAATGGCCTCTGTTTTAAAAAATCGCTCTTTATTATTATGCAATTGAAGCCAAGTTTACTCATTTTATAATAAATAATTTAGTGGTAGATGTTTAGCAGTAATAACTTATTTAGATATTTATATGATTGCAAATAGCATTTTTGCGATGAATGGCCATAAATAAATAGAAATGCCATAATCGGCACACGAATAGGTAGAAATAAGGCGATCGAGACATAGACATAATAATATGCATAAAATGGTAATATGTTTGAATGGCTGAGTGATGGACAGCTATAAACATGAGTTTACTATTTGGGTTCGTTAAGCGTGATGTTCGCCAAATGGTGTAAACAAAGATAAATATTTGGCAATTGCCACCTAAAGAGTAAGCAATGAATGGCTTTTCGCGCAAAACATCATTCAATGTTAATGATGTCTAAAAATGTTATCTTTTAAAAGGCATTCGTATTTGATTGCTTTGATATTTTATTGAATGTTTACAAATGCCCGCAATTATGTTATGTCTATGATTTCATCGCATTTTAAAGTCTGCTTTAACGCAATTAAAATAAGTATTTACATAATTGAGAACAGATCGCAATTGAGTTGCAAAATGATGACATCGTCCACACTCGTAGAAACAGTGTCTATTAATTACGAAGACTTTACTGAAGGATTTTTAACTTGCGGTACATGTCTGTACACATATGATGGAGGAGAACATACGCCTAAACTGCTGCCGTGTTCGCACACCGTGTGCCGCATATGTCTCGACCGTATCGTTATGACCACTGGCATCAGAGATGGAAACGGTTCGTTCCGCTGTCCGGTATGTCACTCGAGCCGCAAACGAGTTGTGCCAATCAAAGCCAATTACTTGTGATGAAAGCAAATCAATTAAATTGACAGATCTGTCGCGAAACGATTCAAGTGCCGAGAGGTGGTGTGATAGCGTTTCCGCCGTCGTTTCTCGTTAATCAACTTCTTGATCTAATGGCTCGTCAGAAACGCGAAGTTATACCTAAGTGTTCAAGTCATGTATCAAAAGAGCTGTTATTTTGCGAGACGTGTGACTGTGTGTTTTGCAGCGTATGCACGGGTGGGTCTCACGGCCCCGCTATGAACAGCTCTTCCCAGGGCTCTATTGGATGCGAGCATACAGTAATTATATTATAATTTCTACATATATTCATATATCAATATATAATTTTTACGCTAATACTTGCATAACAGGTATTATTAGTTTTATTTTGTTATGTAATGTTTAGGTGATCCCATTCTCAATTGCAATCAAACGGTTGAGCGAAATATTGCTATATAAAGCCCATCAGTGTATCCAAAAGCTGAACGATGCCGCAGACAATGTACTTAATGAAATGCGAAAACTAGATCAGAATTCTGATCATGCCTTTGAAGATATCAATCGTACGTTTCAGGAAATTATTAACATTGTTGACAGAAGACGTCAAGAACTATTGAGTTATGCGAAGAAGATGAGAGAAGATAAGCGAACTGTTCTTCGCGATCAATTGAACATTATTGAGACAGAGAAAGCCAAAGTTGAAACTGAATGCTGTGGATTGCAATATCAAGTAGAGGTTCGCAATATTAGCAAAAAAATTAATGACCTCAACGAGAAAATCGATTCTGTAAATACTTTGCTCGATCCGAGAGAAAACTGTTTTATTAGATATGAATATTTACATAACACGGCTGTCGATGATATACAGGAATGTGTCAACAATTTTGGGAGCATCAGAACGAGCAAAACTTTTCCCTCACTTTGTACTGCGACTGTTAGCAAATGTTCGGCACACTTGCGATCAGTCGCTCACATAACCGCATTCGATTATAATGGGTTAAGACAGAAATTTGGCGGCGATCCAGTTTCAGCTGACTTGAAGATTATTAATGACGGCACTAATATTAGCAGCAGAATTGTTGATAATCGCGACGGTACTTATGAGGCTCACTTTACTCCGCCAAAGCCTGGACGCTATAGTCTTCGTATTTCTATATTTGGTCGGCCCATCAAAGATTATCCTTTGGAGTTTGAAGCCTCAGAACACATTAATCCGCTTTGCATTTACGGATGTCGTGGTGGCGATCAACATCAGGTTAATTGAGTAGAGTTGCGATGATGTGAATAATTATGTTAACATGAATTTGCATTTAAATTAGTTCGTACAGCCAGTCGGTCTCGCCATAAGCAGTAAAGAGGATTTCGTGTTTGTTTTAGACACCGGAAATGGAAGGATAAAGACTTTATTGCAAAATAACTGCAATAACTCTCCCTTCAGATTTGTGCGACACATTGAAGGCCACGGCTTGGAAAATAGGGCCGGAACTTGCATTGCCTTGAGTCCAGACGCAAATTCTATTCTAGTCAGCAATTGGCGCAATAAAAATATTACGGAAGTGACACTTGAGGGCCAATTTGTGAGACATTTCAGTCATAGAGACTTTATTGAGCCGACGTGTCTTGCAGTCAATAGTAAAGGAGAAATCATAGTGGCGGACAACGAGGCTCACGCTGTGTTTCTCTTCCATTCAGTCGGTAAACTCAATTTGAAGATCACTGGCATTTCCTCTACGATTTCCAACAAGAAATTTCAACCTCTTGGCGTTATTGGAGCGTTATGTTTCTCACCAGAAGGAGATATAGTAATAGCTGATTCGCGTATTTTAATTTTTTCGTCTGATGGAGAATTCAAAAAAGAAATTTACACAGAAGGCAGAAATAAGGGACAATTCGGAGGCATTACTGTGGACAACAAAGGAAATCTTTTAGCGACTAGACTTGAAAAATATAAAAGTTTCATTCAAGTGTTCGATTATAATTCTGGAAATTTAAAATTTATAATTGACAGCAGTGATGCCAAATTGAAACGTCCGACTTGTTTGGTGACAACAAATGATGATCACGTTATTGTTGTTGATCTCGGAAATGACTGCATTAAAAAGTTCAGATACTTTTAAAAAGTCCCATTTTAAGTATATCGAAAATTTGGTTATGATTTTTGCAAATTATATCTATTATTCTGACTTATGTTTTACTTTTGTTTTATTTCTAAGAAAAATATTTAAATAATTTTCTCATTTTATTTTATTTTTTGATTTATTGCATGAGTCTATACATTTAGGGAATAATACAACAATAGCCTCATTTTACAAACACTTATCAGAAAAGTTACATTTAAGCTTAAATGGTATTAATATTTTTTAATTTAAAATGTGCATGCATTTCATTATCAGCAGCTGTTGAACTACAGCTGTTGAACTGAGCGAATGTAAATCATTTCATTTTTTATGATTGATTGGCATATTAAGTCGATTGGTTTAAAATTAAAAAAAAATTAGATTTGAAAATTTAAATTTAAAGCAAAATTGAAAGACACTTACGATTAGTCGCAAAATTGATGATTGATTAGTCTTTTCGATTGTGTGCGTCTTATTATTTATTGTTAATTTGATACAGTCCGCTAGTCAAGTCATTTGAATTTATATTTATCTAGTACTTACTCCTCTGTATTAGAAACTTTTATAAACATTTGTCGCCACTTTCTAAACCTTACTTTTCGATATATTAGTCAAATATTAATTAGTTTTCTTGTGTTTTTATTTAAATATAGAAATCTGTGATTTTAATGTAAACTTAAATGAACAAACAATTTTACCTGTCGTTTACTGTTTAAAAGAAAATGTTCTCTCTGTTCTTCAGATGTACAAAAAGTCATCTCGTTCTCGCTGGCGGGAACAAAACATTACTTTACATTCTCTGTTTTTCTATGTTTTTTCATCTAATAATACAATTTTAAAAACAAATTAAGCTCATTATTCTTATCTTGTAATTCTAATTAAAATGTAATTATAAAAATAAAATTTATTATGTTTTGTTGATAATTTATTGTTATTTATTTTGCTTTACTTTTAAAGTATATTCTCAGTTAGATATGAAATTCGTATTCAGTAATTCATCATTGGTTAAATGAAACGTCATTATAAATCTGAATAAACCAACTTTGATAAAAAAAAGTTAATGCAAAATATTGCAATACTTTATGATAATTCTTCATTAACATAAAAGGCGTGTGTTTTTTAAATTTATACAATTTGTATAAGTAGTTTGAAATAAATTATTTAATTAAAGTTAGCATAACATTTTGTTTAATAAATTAGACACGATATAAATATATGGAAATTGATTAAAATGCTCAGCTATAAAGGACATTAAATCATGTCCGAGGAATTTTTCAATCGATGTTTTGAATATACAAATTTTCAACTAATCATTTGATACAGTAATTCAGTGGATTAAACTATAAAAATTAATTGTATTCATTTACTTTGTATCGAACGTGACATGAGAAAAATTAATTTGAAAAGTGATTAATTTTATCGGATTATAATTCTAGTACACTTCAATTATATAAGGGAGAAAATACTCCATAAAGTGTTATAAATAATTTTATAATTATTCAATTATGGTTGAAATCGAACATTTGAAAAAATGATACTGAGTTTGCATTTGGAAATCGTATTTCCAACAATTTGAATACTGTGCGACACGAGTGTTCAACTCCTTAATTACATTGTTTTTTTAATTTTGTTTACCCTCTTTCAGATTAAAGAATGGTACTTACCTTTTATCAACGGATAGGCATAGAGGATACAGTATAAGTTCGAGAAAATCGATCCGTAATTAAATTTTCTACAGAAACGCGCATAATTATCAATAAATAAGTCGCAATTAAACTTAATAATCAAATTTTAATTTAATTTAATTCAATAAATGGTTGTATTATTTAGTGCTGAGCATAGACTAGTCTATGCTCAGCACTAGTTATATAGTTAAATAAAAGGTTAGGCATAAATTCTTAACGCTTAAACTGTGAGCTAAATTATTACTGATTAGTGATACTCTATTTTGTTAGCAAAACATTTATAAATATTAATAATAGTTTTAAAGTTTAACAATTTATCATTAGATAAAGTTTAACATTTTAATTAATAGTTGCGGTGCTTTGACGAAGTGATGCGTAGCGCACACACCCGTCACAACTCTAATGTAAATCAAAATAAATTAAACTTGCTTTTAACAATATTTTTTAAAGTGAAAAACTGGATTACAAGATATTTCGATAGTGTTTAGTCTTGATCTTATTTTTTTATTGTAATTCTGAAAATATAAAGCATAAATTATGTCGCTAGGCGTTATATAAAATATATTTGCGAAACTGTATGATTTGTTTGTAAAAATAATGTAATTTCGGGAGATTTTCTAAAAATGATTAAATTTCGAAAAATTTAGCTATTTTAGTAATTTGATGAAAATTTTGAAAAGTTTAAATTTGCTATTAAGCTTCATAAAATGCATTACGATTTCTGACGTTATTTTATTATTTTAAATTTTGGTAATTCCCGAATTATCACATTCGAGCAGATAAGCAAAATAATCATTTTATATATAAGAGAGTTTAAGTGAAGGAAATTAATTAAAAACTAAATTTATTAAAATTTTATTTAATTATAAAAATTAAAAAATTATTTAAAGTTGAAGCTTCATTAACATTTAACATTTACATTTAAATAATTAATTTTACGATTCGCAGGTGAGACCAATTTGATTGATTATACTGAATATATAATGTTAAAATAAAATATTTATTTAAATTTGAATAATAAATTTTCGAATTGTTCTCGAATTGAGTGATATTTATTTCCAGATTACCCTTCGAATTGGAGTATTTTCCCCCTAATTTTCATAGTCCTTGTTATATTTTTTCATTGGAAATAAATGTATGTTAGTTTTACTTATAATGAGCAAACTAACTAAATGTTGATAATTAAAATATTAGATTATAAATGTTTATAAGTTTAACTAATAAATATTTATAATAATTTTTATCTATGCTAAACATTTTATATTTATCTTTAAATCATCACTTAATATAAAGTTATCAGAATTTATTTCATGAAAAATTTGTTAAACTATCACAACATAAATTTTAATTGCCGTTATAAATTGTTAATTATGTTATATTTTTAAACCTAATTAAGTAATATTTTAAGAAAAATATCTTAATTTGTTAATAACATGAGTATAACATACAGTATATAAGCAATGTATTGATATAATATTTTAACTTTATAATTGTAATTTTTCTAATAATTACAATATATATTTCCATTAATTATTAA
>JAQIYA010000276.1:0-23637 GCA_034699355.1 Microtritia minima | reverse complement strand
GAAACGAAAATTGCCAGCGATTTGATTGTCTTCACTAACGAGTGGCTGATTATAGGAGAGGCGTCGCACGTCTGTCGTCTTCGGTCCGCCGGCGTATATGCCGGCGAGGGGTAGGACTGGATTGCGAGTTGAGATTATTTTCTCGATTGGATGCGAGCCATGAAATTCTTCTTCACGTTTATTATTTAGACAAAAACTCACGTAAAGCAGTACTCCTTCCTGTGTATCTCTTGCTTGTTCGCACTTATACATTATAAACTTCCCGATATCTTCGTCAGGAACCAGATCCGTCGTCAGGTATTCCAACGAACTCTTTAGGTTTTAAATGGTCTGCAGACGTGTGTGTCGCATAAATCAGATAATTTCCCGTTTCGTAGTTTTGACGGATTAGTTGTTCGATGTATTCTTTGCGATTATGAATCGGCGAGTCATCCATTCCTCGTGTCATCACTGGAAACACTTGTACGCCAAATCCCGCACCTAATGTCGAATTTTGAAACTTCGCTTTCGTCACGATATTCACGCCATTCTCCGCACTCCAGACAAACACCATTGAAGTGCGTATTGTATTGCTGTTCACCTGTAATATCGATTCGTGTGCCTCAATGTTATCCACAGTAGAGACTGACGAAGAATTGGTGTTGAATTTGAGAGCACAAGCGATGACACGCGGATAGGGATTGATTGAGACAATCCAATGACGAACGTCAGGCATCACATACTGCTCTTCGAGTGCCACACCTCTGAACCGATCCTCCATTTCTTGCAGTCCAACGCTGTCTATCATATCTTCCGTCACTTCCAACACATCTCTTTCTATATTCTGATTTCCAGACATCTTTATTTATTATAAGAAGTGATCACTTTTTGCAAAATATATTTCTATATTAATATCAATCTTTTCACAAACAATTTCAAATTTTTAAATCTCTACTAAAACGGTCTTATTATTCTAATTTCACGCTACTTTTTTAAATATTATTTATTTATTGTTGACTTTGACTTCGTTTAACAATAATAGATTATTTATTAAATTTTCAACACGAGATTGTTTCAAATCATATTTTTAAAATCTTTTCTAAAGGAACAGTATTTTTTAAATTCACGCGCGTTTTATTTTTTAAATAAAGAATTCATTTAAGACACAATTCAAAAGATGGCTTTTTATAAAATTCAAAATCAGTTCATAAAACTATTCATTTTTATATTAAAAATGTTATTAAAAGGTCTAAAAAACGAGAATGAAGCGAGCGTTTAGATAACCTACAAATATTTCCAACTTAATGCTAATGCATTAACACATTCAATGCCAGTTTAATTAAATCCACGATTCATATAAATTTTACTAAAATTTTATTTTATTTTTGCACATAATTCGCACATTAGTTTAATTTAATTGTTTGCAAATATTTATTATTCAAACAAACAAAAAAATTATTCTCACGAAAAAAATTGAATAATTTTGAAATTTCGGTATCGATTTTCCACTTCAATCGATGGACAACACAGCGATAGCCGAACAAATAATAAGCGCATTTCTCAGCGATAGCCGATTCGCACACTTGAGTGTATCGCAGAGAAACGCTCTCCTTTTGACTCGCTTGCCATTCAATCAGATACAGAACGCCATTAACGCCCAAATGGCCGAATACGCTCAGCAGCACCGCGAACCCAGTCCGCTGGACATGTCCGGCCAATCACTGGCCTCTGACAGCGGTTTCCTCACCGACCTGTCCAGCGGTAACATAAATCTGGTCGAAGACTTACCCGAACCAGGCGTGTCTCGCTTTCACGCCAGCGTTAGAGTGGATCAGTCGCCGCTTAAGGGTCGCTATACGGTGGCCCGAGAGCTGATTCCGGCCAACACTGTCATACTGAACGAGCGGCCAATCGTGGCCATCGTTTTCGGCGAACAGCTCAACCGATTCTGCGGCTGCTGTTATAAACAGCTGTCTCTGCCCGTGGCGTGTGTGGGCTGCGATGAGGTGCGCTTCTGCGGCGCGATCTGCGCGGCCAGCTATGGCCACCATTATGTCGAGTGCGGAGTGGCCGGTCTGGTCAGCGGCGAACTGGATCTGCAGCTATCCGCGTATTTGGCGTTTCGGCTGATCGGTCGGGTCGGCTGCGACCGAGTCATCGATTTCGATCCCAACTCGAGCCACCCTTTAAGCCCAGAGCGGCAACTGTTTCACCGATTCTGGTCCCTAACCTTTCCGCTCGAAACCGATGTCGATATCGGCGAACGGAGCGCTATCATAATCGCCAGTTTTAAAGTAGCGTTTTATTTGAAATTTTTGGGACTATTCCTCTGCGATGACGGAGATCGACAAAAGTTTAGCGCGCTCTTGACAGCCATTCAGGCGTGCGTTTACCGAATCAAAGTGAACGTCTACTCGCTCACCACCGCCGGAATCCATTTCGGCAGCGCTGTCGTGATCGACGGCTCGCTATTCAACCACAGTTGCGTACCGAACGTCAACTATCGCTGGCAGGAAAGCGAACAGAGTATAGTGTGGCGAACCGTTCGCGACATCCGTCCCGAGGAGGAGCTCAACGTCACGTACGGCCCGATGGTGTGGACGCGAGCCGTCAATGCTCGCCAAGAATTACTGCGCGGTATGTATTACTTTGACTGCAAGTGCGAGGCCTGCGTTAGCGAACTCGATAAAAACAAATATCTCAAATGTCAGAGCTGTCCGAATGGTTATATTCGGTATACGTTCCAATCGGTGGACACCAATTGCCAGCTCTGCGGCGCCAACTATGTCGACATCGATGCCGTTCTCACCCGTATTTATCACTACCAGCTGGACGTCAGAGATTTGGCCGAAAATATCGCGAAAGGCGTGGACGTCGAGCAGAATTTGCGCGCTGTCGACCACGTAATGGCCGAGTGGTCGCACGAGGCGTTCGTCATGAGCACCGACTACCGGCAGACCTGCCGTAATCTATGCCAGCTGTTCCGCCAGACAGGCCAATACGACCGGGCGGTTATATACGGCGCACTCTGTCTGCCGGACTCGGCGTACAACGCCCTGTTCGACGACCGGCAACCGGTGCGCGACGATCGGCAAGTGTTTGACGATCTGTCTCTGCTGTGCCGGAACTACGTTTTGTATTTGCGTTACGCGCCGAACCGCACGCTCGACGACGTCCGCCAGTGTCTGGCCTGCAATCGGGTGCTGATGGCGCTCATACGGGACTGTCTCGTCAATCTCGAGGCGTTTTACGGTCGCGATAACGATGATTATAACCGATACCTGCGGATGATGGGCAGCAGGATTTTGGTGAACGACACTCTGCGGGCATTTGTGAGCCATGGGTATACAAATGAGCGTACAAATCAATGGCTTAAGCAGGAGTAAAGTATAAACTATAAAACTGTTCTGAAAGTTTTAATTTTATTTAATTTTATTTTGTATTTGCTAAAGAGTTTGATGGACTTTAAGACATTATGACGTTTTATCAGTTATTAAATCTAAGAGACAAATAAGAAAGTGATTGAAAGTGATTAAGAAAATACTGGTCAACAAACTTAGAGATTTAAACTCTTTCGGCGCCTAAATATTCGTAATAATTTTGAAGTTTTGACTTAAAAAACTACACATAAAGATATATGAATTTTATTGAAATTACTTATTACCATCTATGGCCAGCATGAGTAGAGTTGCCACTAGTGGTCAGCTATATTTATTGACACCAATTTTTATTTTCTGTATATATATTTTCACAATTTAATAATTGAATTAGTAATGAGTAATCAATGAATGAGTAGGAAATGATTCGATTGAAAGGCAACTTTGATTAACTAGAAAAAAATTAGTCAACAATAGATAATTTTAAGTGATGACAAAATAAATTACGTATAGAAATGGTAAAATTTCGGTAACACTCGGCAACGCTAATCATAAGCCTAAAAGAGTTGAGATAAATTGTTATCAGTTGTATATATTTTCACGACAGAGTAACTTCTTTTTCCCACATAAATATCTAATTCAACTCGTTTTTCGTTCGCAATTATCGCAAAATCTATTTCCCTATATTTTGAAATCCATTGAACACCATAAAGATAAGGCGCAGTTTCCTCTCATTCCGCAAATAACTTAAACGATAGAAACTTTCATTGCATCGCAAATTGCGTTTTTAATATTAATTTTTAATATTGCGAATCAATATTTACGAAACACTTAAATACATAATCCATAAATAATTTCACTTTAATTGCAATATTTTCTATTAACATAATTACGCATTTATTTATCTTTGCGTAATAAGCTGTCGATACGATTACCGGTGAAAGTGAAAACATATAAAAAACAAAATTAATGCCACTTTTACGTGACCGCTTTGATTAGATAACCAAACAACGAACTCCTATTAAGTTTACCTTCGTCTGCAAATTCTGTATCCAATATTATTACACAGGCATTTCATTCTCAGTACAGCGCACTACTGCTATCTCGATAATTATTGAATAATAACATTATTATAGAGACGGAAAAATTTTGCGCCGATAGGAAAAATGAAAAGTTGTTTAGCAACTAAATTATGCGTGTGTTTGAGCGCACAATACAGGTGAGCAACAAATACAGGTGCGGCTTAAGCCCGTCGACGAGCGACTCAATTAGTCAGCTCGCTATATATGACATCCACGCGTTAATAATAGGATCGCGAAGAATGATATCCGTTTATATAGAAAGGGGGAAAAACGCATGATAACGCCTATTATGCAACTATTTGTTTCTTGCATAATATCTGTATAAAAAGCGTGGACTAACATATCATTTTCACAGCTATTGTCTCGTTATCACTAATACCCGGAGTTAGCGTCGATATGTTTATGCCGTACGAGTTCGCGGCATCGCTTTTATATATTTGAGTGGATATTTTTTTGACGTGAAAAAATAGTTTTTAACATCTCTATTACAAAAAAAATGCTACACGTTTTGATTTAAAGGAGTGCAACATTTGGCGCTGTTTTGCTAAGTCTGGTGAAAGCGATTTAATTGGAAACGTGATTAAGCGAGGAGTTTGCGTGCCATCTAATAATAATTATATACAAAAGTCAAATTGGATTTACCAAACAGGCATTAATTTACGTCAAATTAGATACCAATTTCTTGTTTTTCGTTTGATCACTCGCTTACTCTCTCTTTTCGTCAATCACTTGATAAACTGGAAAAAGAAAGTTTGTCCAATAGTGCACACGACGACTACACACTCAAAAGCACTCCTCTTTACTTAACTAACTTTACTTTTGAAAATTCTGGCAAACAATAAATTTTTTGTTTGTAAAATCCATTGCCCTGAGGTTAGCATTTAAAAAGTTTTCTATTTATTTAAGCGCTACATAAGAAAAAAGTTTTTGTAAAACTTGAGTTTTGTGTTAACTTTTAGAAACAAATGAATAAACTAAAACTGCTGCTACTGTTTGCCGTAATCTACGCCAGCGTTGACATACCGACAGTGATGGCCAAACTGCGACGGCATCGCGCCTGCATTTGGACACACTGTCAGCCGGAGGACGAAGAGTATGGTAAACTTTATGGTAAACTTTGTCCGAACAAGTTGGAGCAGACGGCCAGCAGAAAGTGTCGCATCAGGGGTGGCAACGATTTTGGTCGCATCGGTCGCTACAGGAAGTGCTGCTCTTTCGACATTCAAAATAATTTTGTGTAAATATTTTACTATAATTATATTTATTATTTTTTTGTTGAGTAATTTCTGACTAATTTATTAATTTTCTTATTATACTTTTGATTGATTTTAATTTTTATACTTAATTTAATCGATTAAAACTTATTTAATTATGTACATAAATTGATTGGATTAAAATTAAAAAGTAAAAGTAAAGTAAAATATATTTATTTAATCTGATATATACTATAAATATTAAAAAATAAAACTAAACTTTTAATATCAAAAAATCTTGTATAGAAAATGCTAGCCTTTAGGAGTGAAAATTTCTAAAACTCTTTCAAATTGTAATTATTTAGAATAAAGTTTTATAATTATGTAATTACTGCGTAATCAAATATACACACCTAACTATAATTTCATTTTTTAAAAAATTCTTATGTAATTTATGATTTTATATTTAAATTTAATTATATATTTTTTATTATAACGATAATAATCATAAAATTATAAGTCGCTCTATTTTTAGATTTATTTACTATAAATATTATTTTTCGAGCGAAATACGAATTTAATAATAATTCAAATAAACGCTATCATAGGTTATCATAATTTATGATCTCTACGTGTTTATAACCTTGTGTTTGTGAATATTTTAATGAGTAATGAAATCAAAACCAAGTTCAACGAAATATTTATTTCAGCGTTGATTTCATTATAATTTTAACAATTCATTGGAAATCAAGTATTTTTTTAAAATAGATTTTATGTCTCTTAAATTATCATATTCTAAACATAATAACTTAATTAATTAATTTATTTGTTTGTGTTTTTTAATTCGTCATAATTTTAATTAATAAAAGATATCACTCGTTAGCACAATATTGTTTTAAAATTATAATTAATCTTAAAGTTTCATATGATTGAAGTAGAATTTTCCTATTATTTCGAGAGAACCGCTCCATTCGTTCGCTCTCTCAATATTGCATTTTATTTTTTGTTATTTTGGTAAATCAAAATATTATTTAACCCTATCTCTACAAGTTTTATTCGTCCGCATAAAAGCATCTCACTATAAAAATAATGTCTAAAATTCGCAACATATTCGCAAATTTATGCCAAAATGAAATATTAATATGTTGTTCGCACCCAACACTTGTTCAGTCACTTTCTATCTTTCTTTGTACACACACTCATAAGTGTGTGCGAAGTTTAAACATAAGGGGCGGTAATTTTTTAGCGAAAATGTTTTAAAAATTTCAACAAAATATATTGATTCTAAAGCTAAAGTTTCTAAACTCAAACATTAAAACACCATTAAAAATATGTTGACTATTCATCTCTCACTTTCGTAACAGAAGTTAGCATTTTATAAATTACACATATAATGGTATGTATAATAAACCAACCATTAGATGGCGAAACCTAAATATCGTGACGTAATATTTTGTTTACAACAATATTTCAAAACACATGCGACGCGAGAACGACGCAAAAAAACGACCAAATTGTTGTCATCATTAGCACCGAAAAAATGACTTCAAAGCGAGAGTACAGTCGCGACAGTTTCTCGCGTTTCGGCGACGACTTATGCGAACTAATCCTAAGCCACGCGCCGATCAGCGCCTGCTTTCGCTTCGAGTGTGTGTGCCGTCAGTGGGCGTCCACTCTGTTCGCCACTCGTCGCTCACTCATCCTCAGCGACCACTTCTACCGCGAGAGTCTGGACGCGTGTCGGGCGCTGACCAGAAACGCGCACGACTACGACCGCTACTATCGGGTGGCGGTCAACGAGTCGGCGTTCGACTGCGCGCTCAGGAAGTGCTGGCGAATCGAGGAGATTGTCGTCGACCACGACGTCCGCCTCAACGACCGACTCGTCGGACTCATCGCCGATCGGTGTCCATCGCTGCGATCGCTGACCTGTCGGACACCGCTGTCGTCGGTGTCGGCTGAGTGTGTCGAGCGGTTCGCGGCGCAGTGCGGCCAACGGTTACGCGCCGTTCACTTCGAGTTCGTCGCGATCGACACCATTAAGACAGTGCTCCGGTCGGCGCCGAACGTCCGGTCGCTGACGCTCGACAACAATCACTCGTTCGAGATCAACAGCCACTTCGACCTGTGGTACGTCGAGTCCGACTTCGACATCGTCGGCGAGACATACCTGCCGGCGCTCGAGTCGCTCAACGCCAACGTCTGCCTCGACGACCAGTTCGTCCCGTTCGTCGACCGCTACGCACCACAGCTGCGCAAACTCAAGATCTGTCTCGACATTGTCAACGAACTCGACTCGAGTCTGGAGACCTTACGGCGAATCGAGCTCTGCTCGCGACTCGAGTCGCTCACCATTTGCGTGAACTTCGCGAGCGAGGCGTTCATCGGCGAGGCGTTGCGATTCATTGGCGGCCACTGTCGGCGACTCCGCGAACTGCAGCTGTTCGACGTGAACCACGCGGACGTCGCGCGCTATTTCGCCGACGGTTACGACCGGTTAGAGAAGCTGCGTCTGGCGCGCAATCGCTGTCCGTTCGGATCGGTGGCCGGTCTTCGGGGCTGTGTTTCGCTGCGACACCTCTGCCTGCGTGAGCACGCGCTCGACGAGACCGATCTGCGCGACATTCATCTCAGTTTACCGGCTCTGCGGTCGCTGTACGTGAGTTCACCGAACGCCATCTGCGACTGCCTGCTGCGGTCGGTGACGAAAATGGCCACTTTGGTGACGCTGAAGATCGGGCAGAGTTGTGGCCAGAAGTTGACGATTACGTCCGACGGTGTGGTCGAGCTTATTGGCGGCTGTCGTTCGCTGAGACGGCTCTCGATTGTGGGCAAGACTGATGTGCTCGAGAGTGAGGTGAAGGCGTTCGCCGACAATCTGTGCCGAAAAATTGATTTGTCCATCAATTCGGTTGAGTCGATGTCGATGATTAGTGTTTGATCACATCGTGAAGTTTTGAATAAGATATGTAATATCATTATGTCATTTAAATATATGGTTAAAAAATTGTTTTAACTCCATAATTATATCAATTTTGTTAATTTCTAGATTTGTTTATTAAATATTTAAGAAATTTATTTTTCTAATTAATTATTATTGATTTTGTTAGTGATGTTCAGTCAAGTCTCTGGTGATAAAAACATTGTCAGGTGTGGTGCCGTTAATAACGTGCTTATCTGTAAACCTGACAATCACTGTCTCGTTAACGGGTCTCTCGAGCTCTAATATGGTCACAAAGTTATTGATCGGATAAGCATTGAACAGGTCTTTTGGCGCGTAGAGCGTGACCTGCGGTCCCATTCGCGGCCAATACCTGCCAATGTTGACCCCATTCACGAACGCCAATCCCTTCCAACCGCTCTCCGCCTCGAAGAACGTGTCCAACGGTAGGCTCGAGTCGTTCGGCAGCACATAGCTTGCCGTATAGAAGGCAGGCATCACTCGAGACTTAACCCTCTCGAACCCTGTCAGCGGTGACGACGACTCTCGAAGAGAGTGTAGTTTCTCAACTCTGGCCACCGCTTGACTCCAACTCGGAAACAGTCGATACATATGCCAGTTGTAGAGAGTCTTTGTCCCTAACGTTACGCTACCGATAATACCCTATCATTTCAGACCAAACAAAATGCTTATTTATTTTTCTTCACCCATTCTTCACCTTTCTTTCGGCCACTTTCGAACAGCACGCGTGTCCCTCGTTCTCGACCAGAATAGCCAACTCTGTACCCCTTTCGACCATAATCGGCATTTGTTTGACGCCCTCTATTCGACTCAACACACCCACAAACGATCGATTGGCGAAAATCATGGCTCTGTCAAACACGCCGTTCGCGACACTCAAAACGGACGGATCGGCTGTTGTGAAACTAATATTCGTGACGTACAGCACGAAACCGTGTCTGAGCTGAAGCTCTTCGAAGCTTAACGGCTGCGACGACCGAATCGGTTCGCTCAGCATATCGAATATGGAGTCCATGTATGACAGTGTTATTGCGTTTAATTTCATTTTTGAAGACTCTCTCGTCACTGGTATGTCGGGTATGATTGCGTGCTGTTATAAAAATTACTAATTTTAAAAATTTTTAATTTAATTTAATTTTTGTTTAAGAAAACTGCTAACTTTGGCAATAACTTGCTTAATGGCGAAGTACTTGTCGGTGAGATCACCGCACTCGCTAATGGGCGCGTCGTAGTCATAGCTGGTCGGCATCGGCCGGTAAGGACTGGTTGTGGCGCCCGCTATGAACAGCAAACTCATTAAAATAAGTTTTTTTCTCAAAAATTTTTAATTTTAAAAGTTTATACAGAAGTAAATAAGAGAATAAAAATTTAAATTCGCAAACCGGTAAACCCGAAAGAAGTTCCGCCGTGAAACATATAACTGCGGGAAAGAAAATATAAGTTTATCTGATCTGACAATAATGGAATTACATGTTGACCGAGGCGTTCATAGACAGCATTTTGTCGAGAGTGGAGTAGATTTTCGGATCGGAGACGCTGTGATGCGGTTCACCCCACACGTCAAACCATCCCGGATAGTACTCGGTGTTCACCAGCGGTCCGCTCTCCTCGAACAGCCTCTGCTGACCGAACGCGTACACCGGATCCGAGTCGTAGCCGAAATCAACGGTCGCGTAGACGTCCTCCACTCGACCGCACTTGAGATAACCGCTGTCACCGCCGTCGACGGTGTAGAGCAGAGCCGAACCGCCCAAATGGCTGCGCACCAGATTTCGGAGGTGAGCGGTGTAACCGAAATCGCAGGCGAAGTACGAGCCGTACTCGTTCTCCACCTGAACCATAATCACTGGACCGCCGTTCGCGTACAGCAGCGGTCGGATCATTGGCAGCAAAACCGCGTACCAGTTGTCTACGTATTTCAAAAAATTCGGGTCACTCGTCCGGTACGTGATGTTCGGATACTTAGAGGCCAACCAATAGGGTAAACCCATCTGAGGGTACAGGACATCGGTTGTGCTTAAGGAGTGATGAGTTAATTACATCATACGTTATCTCTTTCGCTGGCGATGAACGGTCCCAGTCGTATGAGTACGAGAAGATCGGTCTGTTGGGCCAGTTGGACAAAGCGGACAAAATCGTTATAACCGCTAAAATCATAGCTACCCATCTCTGGCTCGTGCGAACTCCACTCTATATAGCTTGAGATAGTAAACAGAAATGTTTTATTTTTAATTGAATTGAATGTAAATGTGATGGTAAATGGTGTGTACGTCTGGATGGCGTTAAGACCGGCGGCTCTCATCTTAAGAAATCGGTCCTTCCAGTGGATCGCCGGCACACGAAAGTAGTGCATCGAACCGGATATGTAGCGAAACGGTTGGCCATCTTTTAGAAATTGATTGCCGGCGTAGTCGATGGCGAAAGTGCGCGACTTTTGTTTTGGTATAAATAAATATATGTATTAAATAAATAGTTCATGAAAATTTTGAATTGAATTTTTACCTGAACTGAAAAATACAATGAATTTAAAATTAAACAGACACAGAGAAATTGGTAAATTTTAGTAATCATTATTTTGAATGTTATGAAAATGATAGCCGATGTCAGTGTTGCTCTCAATGAACATATTCAATATAAATTGAAACACTATCTTATCTTTTTATTTATTTAAAAAAAATATTGATAAAATTTAATTCTTAATATATATGCACTAAAATACGAAATGAAATTTAATTTAAAAATTCTGTTATTATTAATGAATAGAATTTATATTCTTAAATTATTTCTAGAAAACAAATTAAACTTTTTAATCTATGAATCTATGATTTGATTGATAAATATACTGAAATCAATTTATTTTTGAATGGATTTTAAAAGTTTAGAAATCAAATGACGAGAGAGGGAGTGAGTCTACCATTTCAAACAGTATGCGATTCGCATAATGCGAACAACACGTGTCTCAATGTTTACATTCAGATGTGTTGGAGTTGTTTATGTTTACGTTAAATTCAATTTTTAATTGCGATTACATTAAATTTGATTAAATGTGATTTTATACTTATTGATATAGTTTTAAAGTGCAAATGTATAGCTTATGAAGTAAAGACTTGAAGTGTGTAAATATTTTAAGTATACATAAATATTAATGATAATGAATGTCAACCAAATTAAATATAATTTAATTAATAATCGCAGCCATGAATAGAGACGATAAATACAGTACGAGTGATGAAGAGGTGAATCAAGTGTCGCATTGTTTGATAAGTGATGCGCGATTGCATTTGCTGTTACCTGAACTTAATGGCCAAAACCAAGAAAAACGGCGTCAAATTATAATTGACAACAAACTGGTGGTAAAGAGAGGAAAGTATTCGAGAGAAGAGGATATGATATTAACGAGGAATTGGAATACATTTTGCGAGACGTATGGCGTGAATGAAGACATGAAATATCATTTGTTGGGATACTTTAATCGCAGTAAAAACAGTTCGAAACGATTGAGAAAAGAAATTAAAACATTAAGAGAAAAGGAAAGTTTTATGTTGAGGTTGGCATATGGCTTACCAAACCGTACGTTGATTTCTATTCATTTAAGAGCGAGACATTTGCTGTGCAATTTTAATAGAATTAATGACATTAATGGAGAAGTTATGAGCACTTTGGTTAATCTGAGATGTAAGCGAAAATATGCGTGGGTTAAGATTGCGGAGAAAACTAAATATCATCCCATAGATGTGCGAAATAATGTATTAAACAACTATAATAAAGAGGGAATGCCTTACAATAGAGGTCATTTTAATTGTAGCGAAGATATTATGTTAATAAATGCGTTAAAAGTATATTTCAATATTGAAAATTTAAGTGATAAAATTTATGATAAAAATATTAATTGGAATAAAGTGCAAGAACTGTCGGGTATTAACAGATATTCAGAACGCTGTAAAGAAAGGTGGAATAAAATTTTGCGCTGGAAATTGATTTATAACCAGAATGATAGCGAAGAGTGGAAAATAAAATATAGCGCGAGATTAGTGTATCTGTTGTTTCGATGCAATTACGACAACGAGTTGGACATCGATTGGGATTTCATTAAAGAAAAGTTCGCACAAAATGTTTCATTCAATACTGTGTGTAAAAACTGGCGAATACTTAAGTCATCAGTTCCTGACTTCGCGTCGAAATCATACAAACAAATAGTGAACTATCTTTACGAACACTTATTATCGGATTTTGTTAAAACGGATGAAGATTTGCGTGAATTAGAGGAACTTTTGGTTGAATAATTGTTCGATTTCTCAATTATTGATAATAACGCTAATCTAACAATATAAATATAGTTTTAAACTTAAAATGATTTATTTAAATAACCTTTTTTCGTGAAAGTAATAACTGCTTTCACAAAATAAATACGAACAACAATTAAAACTTTAATTCTTAATTATTATTGCTTTTTAAAAAATTTGTTTATCCACTCAAATAAAGTAACTTATTTATAATCAAAGCATCAAAATTATATTATCTCAACTAAATTTGTTAAAATTATTACTCAACTAAAGCACAAAACAATGAATACTATGCCAGAAATGTCTGCGCGAAAGAAGAGAAAGATAGACCACAATAGCTATGAGGGAGAAGTCGTTCAGTTCAGCAACAAATTTCTGGTCAGATTTGGACCGTTTCTCCATTTGTTTGTCACCAGAAATGGAGTCATTCGTCACAAGGGATGTGTGGCTCACAGACTATTCGAGACCAACAGTTTGACGCAATTCGTGAAACAGCTTCGCGACAACATCTTCATTGAGGACTTAGTCTACTGTATTGGCAGCACTTGTTTGGCGCCACTCTCTGCCGGTTTGAAGTACAGGACTCGTTGTCGTAAGAGATCGAAAGTAGACGAAGAGATCAAAGGATTTCTCATCACTGATGGAGTCCTGAAGAGTAATCGAATTGATAAGAGAAAATTTGATCCGCGATTCGATTATTTAATTGAGACAAATGAGTCGCCGATTGTGGTCATCGATAGCGATGGCGAGGCGTATAAGACCGACAAAAAGGGATACGTTGTGGTGAAAGACTTCTCGAGGAAATGCGAGACAGTTATCGTCGACTTATCCGATGACAAGAAGGCGATCACAGTGTCGACCATTGATGAGTGCGAACCAATCAAAAGAACGATAACTCTCGGTTTGTCGGGATTGAAACGCAAACTGAAGGGACACCTAATGATGATGTCGGCCGTGGAGTACGGGTCGGAACCGTTTCAGGTGTTGTTCGTCGGCGACGGAGGGTTCAGACCAGTGAAGGAGAAGAGCAGTGAAACGTCTCCTTCGAGTGTTAAACCCGTGCTGTTCTGTGAGCTCAATGACTACAGTCTCGTCCAATTGGGAGCAAAAGTGTATTTACTCGGAGAGAAGCGAACGGACAGCAGACCAGTGGCTCTCATGAATGTGTGGTCGAATGCGAGGCACTCGAGCTCTATATTGCATATCAAAGACCTCGTGAGAGACAATTGTGGTGAAGTGGAGAATGAGTTAGTCATCGGAAAGAGACGGAAGTCTGTGAAGAACTGTAACAACAAAAGCGAGTCTTTGACCCAAAAATCCAATTCGAGTGCTGTTCTCACGTATGACAACAAAAAGTTTTCGCTCAGTATTAGGGAGTTGTTTGTTGTGAGCGATACAGTTCTGCGCTTTTCGTCGAGTGACCCAAAACCAGACAGTATTTGTTTTGGGAAAATAAGTCGTGTGTCATCGATGGTCAGCATCAGCACTGATGGACGTGCAGTCGATTTCGTGGTGAAGTCGAAGAACAAAGATATAGTCAATTATATCGAACGCATTCAAATGACGCGCGAAAGCGATTCGAGTATTGGTCTGAAGACACGTCTGCTTCAAACCAATAGAAGACATGACAGCACTCGATATCCGGTGGCCGTCGATCTGAGACGACACACAATAAGTTTGAACAAAAGCGCAGCGCTTTTCATTCGCGAGGCCGACAATAAGGGTGTCGTGAAAGTGGAGAGAAAGGGGTTCGCGATAGTCGGCGGATATCTCGTAGTGATCGCCGGCGACGACGGCGTTGTGTGCGACCCGAACGCCGCCAAACTTGTTCTCCTCCGAAGTGGTCGTCATTTGTTGCAGTGCGGCAAAAGTGGACACATTTTGTTCGTGTCGGACAGTAATAGTCTGGTGATCTTCGATCAGTTCAACACACAAGAAGACCCTCTCATTCGATATTTCAAACGCAGTTATCGCCGAAACTTTGATGATTGCAATACTTTGTAAGAGTGTATCGCTTTTGTAATGATGTGTGAACTGTAGAGTAGTTTAAAGATAAATAGAAAACTAATTATGAATATTTGAATCATTTTATGAAATAAAATTATAATTCCTAATTTATATTATTAATCATCTTTTAGTATATATAAATTTATATAATTATAAATTTAAATTTCAAAATGATAGTAGAAATATAGAGTATAATAAATATAAATTATAGTTAATTTGATATATATTTACTGTTATATGTATATACAAATTTATCTTTTAACTACAATATTTTTTAAACCATACTTTTACTATTTTAACTTTATTTAAAATCTTATTTTGGCTGTTTATTTGATTGTGCTGTATATGTGTTTCAACTATAATTATTTTTATTATAGTTATATTTTAATAATTATTGATTTAATGTTTTCTTGAAAGTTTCACTGAAATTTACATTAATAGTTAGATTATAAACAGTAAAAAATATTTCAGAATTTTTACTTATACATACCACGTATACATTTTCAAATATGTGTATAAACAAAATATTTTATTTAAATATTTTATTTAATATTAAGACAGAACCACATTTGAATTTTAGTTCAACACATTGGGTTTTGTTTAGTGTGACCATAATTTTTTGTGTTATCCCTGGATTTTCAATTTTATTCGTAAAAAAATACCTGGACATGCCTGGACAAATTTTTTTTTACATTAAAATTAGTTATTATTATATTTAAAATTAAATTTTTCAGTGTGTAATAATTACTGATCTTACAATCTATATTTTAAATCTATTTTCGAGTAAGAGTTTTAATTTATAACAAAATGTCATTTGACATATTATTTGCTAAAATTAAAATTAATTGAGTGATATTTAAAGAATAATTCGGTTTTTATAGTTTAGCGTAATTTTGAATATAGAATTTATTATAAATTAATTTATATTATTTGACATTTTATTTGATTTAGCATCATTTCCATGAGCTTTCCATTTTTATGCGCTTTAAATGTTTAAAACCATCAAAATTAATGGTGAATTAAGTAAAATACAAATTATCTTTTAAATCAAACTCATCATACTTAGATAACAATACTTTAGAATCATTCAAAAATGACAGTAATTTTAAAAACTTTTTATTCGCTAATTTAAATATTTTAGTTGATAAATCAAAATAGTATTTTTCAAGAACATTTAGTTTAATTTCTGTTTATAAATATGTAAACCAATATTTATTATTTAATTAATACTTTGAATTCAGTAAACACTGTAAATTTATTTTTTAACTTTATTTAATTTTGTTGTCCAAAGTTTTAT
Organism: Microtritia minima; assembly: GCA_034699355.1. Classification (NCBI taxonomy): domain Eukaryota; kingdom Metazoa; phylum Arthropoda; class Arachnida; order Sarcoptiformes; family Euphthiracaridae; genus Microtritia; species Microtritia minima. Next base: position 7,457 of record JAQIYA010000276.1, on the reverse strand, counting down.
AATTTAATTTAAAGATTACCTTCATTTTCTAGCAATAAATATGCTCAAATTTTGATAAATTTATTTAAAACGCTGATATACTTATAAATAATTTTAAGTTTAACTTAATTTTAATGTATATCTAAACGAAATGTAATATTATATTTAATATTTTCTTATATAAAAAGAAAATCATAAAGTTTTTGTTATCATACTTTCTCAATATTCTGTGATATTGAATTAAAAAATTCACTTTTTAATACATTTGTCAAACGTGGACACTTACACGTCCAGGTATGACCCTTGCCTTCCTCCTGGACTACACTTAAATTCCTGGACAGTCCAGGCCAAACCTGGACGTTTGGTCACGCTAGTTTTGTTAAACACATTCGCCATTTGATTGTAACCTACATTAAGCACTTTTAATTTAATATTACAAAAATGTATACCTATATATGGGTACACATTTAGGCCTCCATGGCCTCCCCTATGCGCCACTCACTGGCGTTTACAAGTAAATAATAAAAGGGGAATAATTCTCTCTTATAAAAAATGATATCAATTTTATTTATTAATTAATAAACTTATTTTTAAATAGAGAATGATTTTAAAAATTCTCTTATTAAACACATTGCTATTATTAACGAGTGGTAGAAAATATCACAACGAGTTAATTGTGAAAATTAGAAATAAAGTGCTGAAAGATTACAGTCAACAGACATCGCTGTACAGCAGCAGTGATATCGAGAGACTGTCAACAAGTGATTGGTTTATCGAGAGGTTTATTATTCGAAACAATGGCAAAGAAATAGAAACAATTGAAGACATCACAAGAGCACTACGTATTAGACAGACATTGCGGGTCAACGAGAGAAACGATGCATACTTTCCCGCGGAGTTGTTCGCATTGAATTACGCGCGTCCCCCTGTCCGCGGCGTGAATGGCTCGCATTATCTCGTTTCAGTTGTAGCGAATCTATTTTTAACGGAAAAATTGCGCGACATATCAATAGAATTTCACTATCATATGCATAATATATATCATAACATTATAAGCGTTAACGAAACGGTATCGGATTTGGCGCACATGTGGGGTATATTGAATAACGTCACTCTGGAAAATTTGGACTACCAGTTATATAAAAGCTCGATTAACTTCATAAGCGATACGATGCCGATGTTTCCGGTCTCGAATTTGATATCGGGGTTAAATAGAGTGACCGAATCAACATTTACTATAATAAAGACATTTATGAGCGCAGACTTAAAATCCAAAATTATTTGCAGCAATGAAATTGAAAAGTTTATCGGTTTAAATGAAGCGCCGGTTATATTTGGCGGTAAAATACAAAAATTTCGTTCAATACCTGATGGCGTGAAGAGTGGTAAATGTCTGCCACACCTCAAGCATATCGACGCGAATGCTTGGGAAGAGTTTTATTCGAAAAATATCGACCGATTGTTAGCCGCGGCTAAAGAGGCGAATGTACCGGATTTGGAGGAGTTTTTTAAATGTTAATCAATTTTAATAAAATTTTATAAAAACTTATTAAAATAATATAATTATCCTTAAAATTTTAAATATTTGTATAGATATTTTATTTTGAGTTTGTAAATCATATATTTTAATATTATTATCATTTTTATTATTTATTTATTTATTATCAGTAATAGATTACAATAGTTAGTCAAATAAAGAAAATTTTAAATTAAATGTTGACTATTATTGTAAAAATATATTTTTACAATTGTTTCATTTGTTTAATTAGTGGACGTAATTAGAATTTGATTATAAATCATTTAACTTTTCAGTATTTAAAAAGTTTGCAATCAATACTCACAAGAGATGGAGTGAGTCTATTATTTCAAACAGTATGCGAACAACACGTGCTCAATGTTTACAATCATATGTGTTGGAGTTGTTTATGTTTGCGTTAAATTCAATTTTGAAATATAGTGATTACATTGATGGCAACGTTTAATTTGATTAAATGTGATTTTACTCTTTTTGCTGTAGTTTTTAATTATAGTTTCAAAGTATAAACTCATAGTTCATCAAATAAATAGTGGAAATACTTAAATATTTTAAATTTACGTAAAAATTAATTTTAATAAATATCAACGAAAATACATTTCATTTAATTAATGATTGCAGCCATGAATAGAGAGGATAAAAACAGTACGAGTGACGAAAATGTGAATATATTGTCGAATTGTATTATAAGTGACGCGCGCTTGCATTTGCTGTTACCTAATCTTTATGGTAAACGAGAAAAAAGCCGTCAAATAATAATTGACAATAATTTGATGGTAAAGAGTGGAATATATTCAAAAGAAGAAGATATGATATTAACGAGTAATTGGAATACATTTTGCGAGACGTATGGCGTGAATGAAGACATGAAACTATATTTGTTGGGATATTTTAAATCGAGTAAACAATACTCTAAACACATGAGAAAACAAGTTAAAAATCTTCGAGAAAACGAAAATTTTTTGTTAAGATTAGGTTATGGTTTATCGGAACGTACATTACGTTCTATTTTTTATAGATCGAGACATTTATTTTGCAATTTTAAGCGAACAAAAGATATAAATGATGAAGAAATGAATACTTTGGTTAATATGAGATGTAAGAGAAAGTATGGATGGGTTAGGATTGCGGAAAAGACTAAATATCATCCGATAGATACGAATAATATTTTAAAAAGCAACTATAATAGCGATGGATTGCCTTATAATAGGGGAAACTGGAATTCCGGAGAAGATAAGAGTTTAATATATGCCATCAAACAGTTTCTCAATACTGAAAATTTAAGTGACAAAATATATGAGAAGAATATTGACTGGAATGCAGTGAAAGAGATATCTGATGTTAATAGATATTGGCATCACTGTAAAAGGCGATGGGATTCAGTATTGCGGTGGAAAGTAATTCAAGATGAAAATGGTAACGAGAAATGGAAAGTAAAATATAGCGCGAGATTAGTGTATCTGTTATTTCGATGCAATTACGACAACGAGTTTGACATCGATTGGGATTTCATTAAAGAGAAGTTCGCAAATAAAGTTTCATTCAATACTGTTTGTAAGAACTGGCGAATACTTAAATCAACGGTTCCTGACTTCTCGTCGAAATCATACAAACAAATAGTGAACTATCTCTACGAACACTTATTGTCGGATTTTGTCAAAACAGACGATGATTTGCGTGAATTAGAAGAGATGTTAATAGAATAGGGGATACTTTAAAACAGACAAAGAATTGAGACAAATGGAAGAGATTTTAGTTGAAAAATTTTAGAGTACATACATTTTTATTTCAAAAACATATAAACAAGTATAAGCATCTAAATGAGCTCATTTTTACATTATTTATAGTATTTGTTCACTACTTTTGCGCATTATGTTTGTTATTGAAAAGATTAACTTTATAATTCTTATGACTTTCATTGTTGTAATTAATTTTAACAATACATAAAATAAAATTTTATACTAAAACATTTCAACAATACTTTGCATTTATTAGAACATAAATTGCAGAATAAAATAGAATATTAGTCTCTAATGTCAAACTTATATCCTTATTAAGTGTTTGTATTAATTATGTATAAATTTTTGTGTAAAAATTAATTTGAAAAGAAATGCATTCTCTATTTTTGTTTGTAATCTTAGGAATTATTGAAATTAAAAGTGCAATTCATTAACAGGCGCTATAAAAATAAAATTTATATAAAAATCTAACAATATATATGTTGTATATATATATAAATATCTCTTTAACTATAATTAAATATTAGTTTACTATATATAAATATACATTTGACAGCTAAAACTTGACAAGTTTTCTAACTTAATGGACATTTTAGACGTTAAAAAAGTGCACAATAATGGGTAGTATTTTGTCGGCCCTACTATTAAGCGCTACAGAATATTTCCATTTTAGTGACATTTTAAATGACTATTAAAATACCAATATATTTACACCACTCGGCATATAAAAACATATTAAAAATGAAATTAATTTGGGATAAAAGAATAGCTTTAATCGTTAACATTGATAGTAAAGAAGAGGGGAACGCAATGCGAATACAGTCCCTCAATGCCAATGTTTACGTCAATTCATGTCAACTGATTGTGGATTACAGTTGTTTAGCGAGTCATGTCTGACCAGCGATCGACCGATGAGTTCACTGCTATCACTGGCCAATCAATGGTTGCCGTGAACGACGTGTTGGACGAGTTGCGGGCGGAGAACACGCGACTCAGCGATGAGCTGCTGTTCGCCAACAAATGTGTGCACATTTTGCATAAATTCGAGTACTATTTGAACACATTTAACGAGAAGTTCGACGCTCTCATCGATGCCAAACTCAAGCAGGAGTTGATTGAGTTGAAGGACGAGTACAAGCGCTTCATTAAGGGCTGGTATGAGCGGCGAAACGCGCAAAGCGAGCGCGCGTGCGCTCCAAAGCCGGTGCCGAACAGCGACAGCCACTCCGCCGCCGACACCGACGCGATCCGACTCGCACCGGACTCGAATCCGAACGAACCGAAACCGAAGAGCGCCGCGAAAGTGAACTCGACTCGCGTGAAGAGCAAGAAGTACGCGTACCGACGGCGCGATTTGGACTTTACGGGTACGCACTATAAGGGGGAAGTGGTTTATTGCGATTGGATTGGCTGTAACTATAAGACGGACCGCAAATCGATGCTCGTCTCGCATAAGAACTATCACACCGGAGTGCGAGACTGGAAAGTGAGTCCACAATACATTCATAACAACTTATTTAATCTATTTTTAATATTAAATCATAATTACAGTGCTCGATATCCGGATGCAAGAAGTCGTTTGTCGGTATGAAAATAAATACATAATTTTGTTGGAATTGTTTTGTAAATGATGTCTATTTAGGAAAATCGCAGCTCAATGAGCATATACAGCGAGTGCACACGTTAGAGAAAACCATTCCCTGCTCTGTTCCGAATTGCCCGAAAAAATTTAAAACAATTGGAAATTTGAACTCTCATCTCAAGAGGTTTGTCGAGCTTTTTAAAGAATTTCTAGTTTTAAATATAATATATTTGTTTATCATTTTCTATTCAGCCATTTTCCTGATAAGCAATTTGCGTGTAAGTTTTGATTTACTTTAATTGTTTTGTTGAATTTGTAATTATAATTTTCATATTTTTAGGTGACTTTCCGAACTGTACGTATAAATTTCGATCTAAAAGCCTACTTCTGCGGCATAAACCAACTCATTCTACAGAAAAGACAATTTGTTGCAGTATAGGTTAGATTATAGTCTTTTTAGTAACAAAGTATTTAATATCAGATTATAATTTTTTTTATTTATTTTTAATTTAATTTAAAAGTTCATTATTAGAATTATTTATAAAGATGTGCTGTTTTCACAAAAGAATTATTAACTTTTAATGTTTTTTTATAGAGGGCTGCGTAAAACGATTTAAGTCCGAACGAACACTGAAAGAACACTTATTCACACACGAGACCGACCCGTAAGCTATATTTAATAAATAGTTTTTTAAATGTTTTATTTATAATTTGCTATAGTATTTGTGAATACTTTTAAAATTTTGAATTATCACTTATTACATTTTAGACCATTTAAGTGCGATTATCCCGATTGTAAAGCCGGTTATCGTAATTGCAAAAGTCTAGCCGTCCATAAAAGACTTCACACATTGGAATTCTTTTGCTGCGATTGGCCGGGATGTGAATATAAGACCAAAGTGAAAGTTACATTAAAAGAGCATACATTAATACATACCGGAGAAAAGAATTTTGGTATTATTTTTGTTATCTATCAGTAAAATATATAACTTGCTTTTACTTTTAATTTTAAATATAATATAGGCTGCGATATGTGTGAGAAAAAATTTCGAACCGCTAAACAGTTAAAAGAGCATATTATAGCGCATTCGGCAGAACCAGCGTTCAAATGCGAACACGTATGAGATATTTTTTGCATCTCGTTTTTTCCACCACAAACCATACGAATTCAAAACTAAATTCTTAATCAATTTAGAAATTAAAGCGAATATATATTTTCATATATACCTTTTAGCCGGGATGTGATTCAGCTTTTCGTTACTATAAAAGTCTTTACAATCACAAACTGCAGCACACTATGGAGAAGCCATTCTCGTGTCCATGGTTTGTGTGGAATTTTTATTTCGAAATATATTCAATATTTTTTTACAGTAGAATAATTATAATATTATTACAAAATTTTAGGCCTGGTTGTGATTTCAAAACTACCAACAAATGGGTGTTAAAACGTCATAAAACGAAACAGTTTAGTATTATTACTACTATTTTACTAATTTTAAATAACATAAACTTGCAATTAAATTCACTAAAGTTTAAACATTTGAAATTTTATATATCAAGTAAAATCAAGTAAATTTTTTATGCAGTAAATGAATAAAAACATTTTTTGCTGCCATCGTATAGTACGGACGACAGGCCTTATGGTTGCGCTCAGTGTTCGATGAGGTTTCGACGGTCTCAACACTTGGACACACATATGCTGAGACACACCGGCGATAAGCCGCACGTCTGCACGTGGCCGGGATGTGATCGCCGATTCCAGACCACGCGAGCGCTCCGCAGTCATGTCGACAAATCACATAATAATATACATATTAACAAATTTTAGTTTTAGTTTATCATTATTTTCCATAATAGCTTTTATATAATATTGATTTAATTATTATTCGAAAAGAGTATCATTTTCTAAATGATCTTAAAATATTAAAATGTTAAAATTGATTGTATACAATACTTATTAAAATTTTGATAACTATTAAAGCAAGTGTTGTTATTCTAAACATTTGTCAAGAATATTCTGTTGCGTTAAATTTTGTGAAAAATTAATATAAATATCCAAATATCAATAGAACATAATAAAGAAAATAATAAGAATTATTCTTCTCGTTAAATAAATAGTTTGAATAAATTTGTTAAAATTTTATTTAATTTACAAATAATTATTACAAATATCACATCTAAATTATATTTTCATTTAACTATAAAAACTGATACCCCAATTGGCGTTAAAATAGATAATATCGAGTTTGGCATTAATTTTCGAAACTAACTTCAATTATGTAATCTAAATATAATTTTAAAACTTTTAATTAGCAAAAAATTGACCAATCACTGCGAGTTTAATAGTACGGTATCAAACTTTTAATGTTATCTTTTTACGATCTAAAGAGCCTTTTTATGCCTTTAAAAAAAATTAAACGGAAAATTCCAAATATCAAACTTGAAAAGTGGCCTTTTTTGACGTGTAATGATATCTATGGGTGATTTTATTAATTAATTATTAATTTTTGGTTATCAATTATTTTAAATCTTATGAGCATTAATTAATAAATATGCCAATAGATAGTATTACACGTCAAAAAGGCCACTTTTCAAGTTTGATGTTTGGAATTTTCAGTTTAAT
>JAQIYA010000275.1:0-23669 GCA_034699355.1 Microtritia minima | reverse complement strand
CTAAACCAAACCAAAAAACCCTTTAGATATGGTCGTATTAATTATATCATAATCAATATGAAAATTTACAAAGATATACAAATTTACAATCATTTGAAAATTAGACAAATATTGCTAAACTTATTCTTATGACAAATGATAATTCAAATGTATATCAGATCTAAATTCATTTAAATTTAATTAGTCTTTTAATTTCAATTATAACTGACTTAAAGAATTTATGATGAATTTCGAAAGAATTTTTCTGACTTAAGTTAGAAAATTAGCAAATAATTAAATCATAATTTTTAAAAATTTAAAATTGTGTGCTAAATTTTAAAGAATATGAACACATCTATAATGAATTTTGAAATTCTTTTTGCCAAAAAATTAATAAATATTTTGAACAAAGATTTGAATAAATGCGTTCATTAATCTTAACAAATGTATAATTAGTATAATATTTTTAAATAATTAAATCATTGAATTATTATTGTTTTTTATTTGGAAGAAAATTTTTAATTTTCTGTAAATTTGTCATAATTTTTCGATATATACCACGCTGAACATGATCCTAGAAAGAGGACGAGTTCGGGTTAAACGCTCAACTCTAGAAATTAATTAAAAATTTTAAAATAGGCAATTTTTTAAAAAAAATAAACATAATATTTATGCTCGCGAAACAATTAATTTAAACACAAACAAATAAACCAAACAGTTTGTCCTATTTTGTTGGTTTCGTTACTCGCCTAATATTGAGTTTATTTTGAGGATTTGTTTAAATTTTCAAATCAATTACATTTCTTTACCGTAATTCTATTTCTAAGTTTTGCTTCTGTACCGAACATGCAATCCAAAACTCTAATATGGCAATTTTTCTCATGCCTATGCATACTCAGTGAGCAAATAAGCAATTTTCCAAATCTTATTTATAAATAATCTATTGTATTAGAAAAAAATTGAAGTTTCGTTTTAAACTTTTTTTTTATTTTAAAAAAATAAAGATATAGCTTTAAATAATTAATGACTTGTTATCGCATTACTCTTTAAGATCTTTTCGTGTTTTGTAATTTTACAAAATGGGGTATATTTTAGAATTTCAATTTGTAAGCATAAATACTCGAAGAGATATACCGATTCAGTATACTTGAGAAGTCTATGTAAATAGATCTTCAATATCTTCTGATGCGCTTCTTATTTATCATTTTCGAGTGTTCTTACGTGCTATCCGTTCGACTCGATCTTTGCTTTTCATTTACGCTCACAATTGTCGGGTCCATGAATTTGCCTTTAAGACAATCCAGAATTATGGAAAGATCTAAAGTGTTCAATACTTTTCTTTACTGATCATTTAAAAAATTAAATAGTGTTTCAATATTAAAGGCTGCAAAAAGTTACGACACTAACACTATGCGAGTTAAATGGTAAAAATGGCCACAATTTATACTAAAATAACTCTTGCAGCCATTTAACATTGTTATAAACTCTAACTAGATTTCATTATCTTTTTAACTGATTTTACCAAAAGCTATCGTACGGATAAGATGTCTCTCCATCTCTCCAGCCATGTCTACCCCAATAAAGAAAGTGGATGTTAAGTGATTCGCATTTATTGTCATTTTAATAAACTTTTCACTCTTTAGAATAGAAATGATTTTGACAATTATTAATATATTGCTTTAAATTTTACAATTAAAATATTGTCGAGCAAATAAAAACTTAATAGTAATATTGTTAAATACTAATTAAGTATTATAATTAAAAGTGAAAACAAATATTTTATTAATATTACAGTACTATATTTTGAGTAAATATTCGGAAAATCTAACGAATGACTGTTTTGCCGAAATAATAATACGTTAATAGTCTCATATCTAATCAAAACATCGAAATAAATTACATATCGTTTAAAGCAAAAGAAAAAGACAAGAAATGGATGAAAGAAAAAATAATAGATATCGAAATAAAGAATGAGTCAAATGTTGAATCAGGCGTTTAATCGTTGGGCACGACCGCGACCGATACCGCGCTTGACTTGCGGGCGCAACGAGACCAGCCATTTGGTCTCAGCCGTGGACGAAACGGTGGACGCAGTTGTGCGACAAACGTGAGACACAGTAGACAAATCTTTAGGCTTTCCGTCCGTTAAAATCTCGCCACTCTTCACAACACTGGCGAACGGATGACGTCTCGGCGCTCGAATACCCGAATTCCCGCCACAAAATACAACGCCTTTGTTGTCACCATTTTCGAGGCCAATCTTTCCGTCAATTACGGCGTCACTGATGGCCGAAATGGAGCCAAACGTCGCGGCCGTTATGGACGGCTCGTCATACCAGAAGCCAAGTTCGCGACAGTAACGACATTTAATCTCTCTCAGCATTTCGATAGCGAACTTGTCGTTGGGCTCACGTCTGAGCCCCTCATTCATGGTGTTCTCCGCCGAGCGATACTGTTTGAGCGCCAACTGAACGCAAGCCTTTCGATACAGCGCTCCGAACGACGCGCCGCTCAACAGTACGGCACGATTGGCGTCCTCTAAGGCGGCCTCGTTTTGGCCCACCATTTGATAGCAATAGCTTCGGTTCACATATAGGCGCCAATCATTTTCGCGCATAATAGCGACGAAAAGGAATTGAATCGCTTCGTCATAATCCCCGTCTATCATGCATTTGACGGCTTGCTTGGCCTTCTTATTCATGTCGCCCTTCTTCTTGGTGTCGGCCATAGCGGTGAACGGCAAGAGTGTTAACAGTATTGACTAATACTGCGATCGGTGTGCAAATGAGGGACCAATACTTGATCAACGCTTTCACAGTTTGGCCGACTTTCGAAACGATGCGCTTCTATGCTAAGCGTTAATCAATACAGTAAAAGTCGGTTATAGTGGACTCTCGGCGCCAAAAATTTCACTCACAATACCGAAACATTCACTAGTATTGAATTATCGTGAAAATACATTACATTATGGTATGTTATAAAAAATGTTTGTTTTATTTAATAGTAAAATATAAATAATAATTGTTTGCTTATTTTTTACAAATAATTACATAGTTTTAAACATTCGTTTTCATTTTGAAGTAAATTATTAAACCAATCAATACTAGATTTAAAATCGCTTTATCCTATAATTATTAAATTAAAAAATTATATGAAAACTGCTTTTGTCTTTTTCTAATTTACATTTTAATTTTTAGCTCAATAAGTTTAAAAACAGTACAAATATTTAAATCGTAACTTTATATACCTTTGTGTATAACATTTTATAACTCGTAACTGCTTTTTCAACTTCAATAAAATTTCCATCTCTTAATTGTTTGAGTTTTGAGTCAAAATTTCCATTTTCATAATTTGTAATTAGTTTTCACGATTTTTAAAATTGTTCAAAGTATACAAAAATACTAAATACAGTGCAGTCTATTATTCTGTAAAATTAAAATGAAATATTTTCTGTCTGACAAGTGGGCGCCGATAAATGCGAGCTACGGTTTTGCCGCCAAATGATGGCATTAATGTGATGAGAATTTTTTAATGTTAACCAAACATTTCAATGTATATTAATTTTAAAAAGTTAATTATCGAAATCAAAAACAATTCTGCATTTACACCTATGCTGTGTTTATTTTTCATATTAACCTTATTTATATTTATTTTAGGCATATTGTATACCTATTCTCACTTAATATAACGTATACATTATATATTATTAAGTAATTATTAGTATTATTAAGTACAGTATATATTAATTCGTGTTAAGCGAACGCTTAAATTATTCGCCAATTTTATGTTTTAATATTGGCTTTTTATCTCTACTGTGTCTTTATATTAAAATAATTGATTTTACGCAATATTATTCTTAAAATTTCATTTGCGTGTTTAAGTATTGTTAAGTATTTTTTAAAAATATTTCAAAATATTTTTAGCCTTTTTCCCACAACAATACTTTTACTGTTACTACACTGTATATATGCACACATTTGTCAGCCTATACCACATGTTTGTCCGAGAAATGTGTACCAAAATGAATACTATTTCGACATTAAATATGCTTTCATTTGTTAAGACTGTACAGATGAACGGACAGACAGACAGACTTTGTTGCGTTTCGACACTCGCTAACAGTTGCCGATAACTCTATAAGTCCGGCTTAGAGCCCACTCAATAAGTGCGTGATTTACTAAATTTATATTTAACTAAGTTGTAATAAATTTCAATAATTGTAATGACTGTAATTAATAAATTGCAGATAATTAACATTAACTGCTATATAATTATTATTGCCGACGACTAATAGAGTGACCGCTCGTCAATAAGCCGTCTAACTATAATATATACATAATTATAGGATAAAACTATGCTTAAAACTATCTAATAATTTGTAAAAATAAGCAAACAATTATTACTAATATTTTACTATTAAATAAAACAAACATGTTTGATGACATAACACAATGTAATGTATTTTCATGATAATTCAAAACTAGTGAATGTTTCGGTATTGTGAATGAAATTTTTGGCGCCGAGAGTCCACTATAACCGACTTTTACTGTATTGATTAACGCTTTGTTTGCATAGAAGCGCATCGTTTCGAAAGTCGGCCAAACTGTGAAAGCGTTGATCAAGTATTGGCCCCTCATTTGCACACCGATCGCAGTATTAGTCAATACTGTTAACACTCTTGAGTTGCCCGCTATGGCCGACACCAAGAAGACAGTCAAGGAAGCCGTCAAATGCATGCGAGACGGAGATTATTACGAAGCGATTCACTTGTATTGCATCGCTATTCTCGATACGCGCGATAAAGATTGGCGCCTATATGTGAACCGAAGCTATTGCTATCAGAAGTTGGACCGAAACGAGGCCGCCTTAGAGGACGCCAATCGTGCCGTACTGTTGAGCGGCGCGTCGTTCGGAGCGCTGTATCGAAAGGCTTGCGTTCAGTTGGCGCTCAAACAGTATCGCTCGGCGGAGAACACCATGAATGAGGGGCTCAGACGTGAACCCAACGACAAGTTCGCTATAGATATGCGGAGAGATATTAAATTTCGTTACTGTCGTGAACTGGGTTTCGTGTGCGCCGAGTCGACCGAAACGTCCGCAACGTTCGGCTCCATTTCGGCCATCAGTGACGCCGTAATTGACGGCAAGATTGTCGTCGAAAATGGTGACAACAACGGTGTCTTATGTTGTGGCGGGAATTGGTATATTTGAGCGCCGAGAAGTTATCCGTTCGCCAGTCTTGTGAAGAGTGGCGAGATTTCAGCGAACGGAAAGGCTAAAGATTTGTCTACTATGCCTCACGTTTGTCGCACAACTGCGTCCACCGTTTCGTCAACTGCTGAGACCAAAACGCTAGTCTCGACGCCCCCGAAAGTTGCGCGCTGTTTCGGTCGCGGTCGCGGTCGTGCCCAACGAATAAACGCTTGATTCAAAATTTGACTAAATATTTATTTCGATATCTATTATTTTTTCTTTCATCCATTTCTTGTCTTTTTCTTTTGTTTTAAACGATATGTAATTTATTTCCACAAATGTATTATCACATATCAGATTATAGCAAAAATTAAAATCATAGACCAAAAAAGTTATGTGTCATAGAAAAATCCAATGCAACGTAAATTTTACTAGAATTTTAACTAAAGTTTTATATGATATAAATAAAATAAAATAATTCGAATCTCTGATTAGCATTTATTCCTTCACAGATATCTAAGCTTTTGTTAAGCATTTGAAAACTAAAGCATTTATAACGTAAATTTCATACATTTTGTATATACCCTTAATTCTTACGTGTAGTCTTACAGTTTCAAATCGATATCTATCTTTTGTCAAATCCACTAAAATATCTCCACTCTTATAATCTTTTATTGGAAAACTCTTACCTGATTGCGAGCGCTTATCTATAGTGAATCTTTAAAAGCGAAAGACTTTGGGATTGGCTTTAATACTATAAAGACTACTAAATCTGTCGGAAAATAAGCTAATTTTTGTAAATAAAACTCCACTCAGCCGTTATGCGAGTTTATTGAAAGATACACTAACTTTAAAATTAGTGATATTAAGCCAAAATTATCATTTTATTTTATTTTTTATTAAAAGTATGGCCTCAGGCTATTCGCTAACTCGCTCGCTATTCAAGATTCACTGCAGTTAATAGCATAGAAACGGGAGCGCGAATCCGCTCAGAGTTACACATTTGCCTAACTCTGCTCTTTTCCGTTGTCTAGATTTGATATTTGTTTTTTTCTTAAATCCTGGAATCAATCTTCTAAGGAAAAGCAATTTCAGTTTTATCGGACATCAGTAGGTCTTTAGTCACAGTCCATAGTTTGAGGCCATAAATTTAGTTTAACCGCTATTTCAAGTAAAATATATTTAAAAATTATTCTCTGCCTAATGTCTTGACTGTCAAATTTTGTTGGCGGGAAACGGAGCGATAACTGGGTTTAATTTTTGTCACCGAAAAAAGAATTAGAGTTAAATTTTAGTGAATTTAATTTTTTAAACAAAGATTAATACTTACTTTATAAGATTGGCATAAATTACTATACAAATTATCAAAATTTATTCGAAATATTTATATAAGTTAATTGATTATTTAAAACTTTTATTCTTTTCTTTAAAATATAAATATTCATAGTTTTTTAATTAAACTTTTTACATATTTTTAGTTTATTTTTTAATCTAATGATTTCTATAATATTATGCTATACATTTAATTTTTTTAATACTTAAAATATTTTTAATACTTAACATTTAGATAAAAGTAAATTATATCGAATGTTGATATCATTTGCTTCGCTCTAAATAGATGTCGCATCAATAGAATGTGTGAGAAACTCTTTTTCTAATCAATAATTTTAGTATATTATAGGTTTGATTAAATTTTTAATAAAATAAATTAATAACAAGAGAACCATGACTTAATTCGATAGTTTGAATTAATACTTAATTTATGTAAATAAATGATAAGAATAATCAAAAATTGATTTACTTTGGGGTTTAGTGATGTTTATGGTTTGCAAGAAGATCTTACATAATATGCATATGTTATATATTTTATGTGCTTATCTTAATGTGCATAATTTGACTTTTTATATGTATTTTAATAGAAAAAAAGATAAAGATATATAAATATGTAAATATCTAACTTTATTAACCAAAATGTAAATTCTATTTTATCCGAAAGATTATATCGAAATTTACGTTATAAATGCTTTAGTTTTCAAATGCCTAACAAAAGCTTACATATCTGTGAAGAATAAATGCTAATCAGAGATTCGAGTTATTTAATTTAATTTATATAATATAAAACTTTAGTTTAAATTTACGTTGCATTGGATTTTTCTATGACACATAACTTTATGATTTAAATTTTTGCTATAATCTGTTTTTATTGAGACTTTGATTAAAAATTGACATAAATATCTAACAGATATTTGTGTTGATAATTATTTGTGAGAAAAATTGTTTCAATAAATTTTTCAAATAATTTTGCTTTAATAATATTGTTTAAAAATAGTTCGATTTCCATTTGTCATATTATATATTTTTAGGAAGAAATTTCTCCATCGAGTGTAATCATTGACTATCCCCTGAAGGAGAGTGAGAAAAACTTGTCTCTAAAATACTTGCCATTTTAAGATCCTTTTTTTCAAGCGTTAATTTTAAGACGCGGTCTATAAGTTAGCCATTAAAGATAAAATATGTTTAAAAAGTAATTGTAAAACTAATAGTAAAGAATTGTTAAAGAGTTAGAACAGGACAGAACTTACTGTCTTGAAATTTGTAAAGTCTATCATCGTCTCAGCACAATCCACTGTATTATTTATTTTTTCTCAATCTTTTCTAAGATGTGGCGCATTGTATGTGCTTTCTATAAACGTAACAATATTTTATTTTAAAACCGAACCACTATTTTTAACTTTTATAATTGCGTTTTGTCAGCACATCTTAATTATTTTAATTTCTTATTAAATTTGTGATTTAAATTAAGTTAAATAGTTTATTCTTAAAATACAATATTAATTTCTTAGTAATTTATAATTTTATAATTTAACCATAATTTATAATAATAAGTCGTTATAATAAGTCGAGTTTAATTAATATTTAATATCATAGAAAATAAGTTAAACTTTTAATTAAGTGCGCGTCCATTAGAGTCGAATTCGTGAAATGATACTCAATTCCCAGACGACTGCTTCGTCTGTTTCGCGCACTATTGCCCTCTCATATCAATGAATGGCTACGTTTTCAATAAGTGAAGACTTCACTGATGGCTCGTGTGGTCTGAACTTTAATGGCGAAATGGTTTTTATTTGTCAATATCTATGTCTAACTTGAGACCTAATATCGTGACATTCAAAACGATTTTCTTCATATGTTATATATTCCCAAAGTAATTAAATAGACGAATAAACAGGAAATGCATTTTCGTATGAGACCCAAACTAAACTAAAATAAGGTTTCATTTTATTGTTAGGCATTTCCTTTCGCTAATAACTCTATCTATTCTATTATACTCTAATCTTTTCTTTTATTCACTCTTCCTTTTCTTTTGATAATAGCGTTTCTATTGTGATATATATATATTTTTTATTATGAAATTCTTGCGACACATTATGGTTATTAAGTACCTGACAAACTATGTATGCTTAAGTATTGCTGAACTTATTTTTAAATTAAAAATAAAATTCATTCTTATATTTCTTATTTATCATACATAATATCTATATATATATTATCTTTCAATGAAGACTTTTTTAATCCTTATTTTGGGTTTATATACATGACATGTATTGTCTTTTTTCATTCACTTTTCAAACAGTTGACCATTTTTATGTCACTTTTGACATAAAGAAAACTTCATATGATATTTTTTGAATGTTTTGCTAAAATTAACTTAAGCACTACTTAGACTTAATAAATTAAACAGCATTTTATTTATTTTTATGATTAGCTCATTAATCCATATGTTGATAAAAAGTTTATTTTCATATTTTCAAAAAAATAGTATATAATTTAACTCAACAATAAAAAATATTGTTGACAACTCAACACACTTACACAATCAATTATTTCAATAAGTTATATAGAGATTAAGCTAAAATAAATATAAGGTTAAGATTATCAATAAAATAAAGAAACCCCAATCGAGGTTAGGGCTCATTTAACTCATGAATATATTAACTTAAGTCAATTCAGGTTTAAGTTAACAAAAATAATGCTAAAATCAGCTCATTCTTGTTAATAATATGTATTGTAAATATTGTAAAAAAATATAAAGTAATAATATTAAATTATTTTTATAAAACTTTTTAACCATACTTTTAAGCGCGATAATACTAGAACGTGAAACGGTAGCGAGTGTTTTGATAACTTATTAAATAAAATACATTGAAATAGATGACAATCTCCTTACATTGTATGCTTATCATATTCAATCTTGTTTATCCTTTATCATATGCTATGTGCTATTTATCTATTATTGTATAGTTATGGCAAAACAAAAGTAAAACATATTTTTTTGTCTGCACTGATTGCATGGATTTTCAATTATTGAATTAATAACTTATGATGTATGAACAATACAATACACACGTGAAAATTATAAGTAATTTTATGATAAAAATGATTTCATTGTCTGCGGAGCAAAATAGCATTTATATATTTCTAGTTTTCTACTTTAATAAGAATCGATAAAATAGTTTATTACAGGCTTTACAATAATCTCGTTATTTTTTTTTGTTTTAGAAGTGAAAAACTTATAAATGCTTAAATCTATTATTCCATCAAAAATAATGATTGAATTATAGATTTGATTGACGTTCGTTTGATTCGTATTTGCATTTCTATTCTTAACGTCAATTTTTTATGATTAACAATAGCTAACAATAGTAAAGTCTGTAACATTGATTGTTGTAAAGCCTGTGTTCACTGCATTCTTGTTGTTGAGCAGCTCTCCTCTTAAGTTTACTCTTAACACAGTTCTCAAGCATTAGCAGATTCTCCTTACGAAAGCCCTCGAGTCATAGCATTGCTTTATCAAATCATAATTTCTCGTTTCACTGGTGAAGTGCTGAATAAATGCCTCTGCAGTGTGTTTTATGTATTGCTCTCGAATCGAGTTGAGTATTCGTTGTTCAATACAATTCGCTTACAGTTTACTCGCATTCAAAGTGTGAGCGCTTCGTGTTATAATCATTTTGTATTCAAACGAATAGATGGCGCGTCATTAGTGTTTCTCTTCTCTTGTTATACTAATTTTCTGGATAACAGAATTTATAAGAATATTATTTTAGGCAATTATTTTCTTTTTAATTTTTATAAATTTGTAAATTAAAAGCTTTAATAATTTTATTTAGCATTTTAGAAATTACTTTTAGCTTAAAATTTATATTAAAAATATTTAGTAAATTAAAAAAACGAAAGCATGTAATAAGCAAAATATTTTTATACACAATTATTTCTTATTAAATTTAAAAGAGTTAAATAATATTTATTGTCATGATTTTAAAAAGTTTGTTTTGATAAATTTTTAATTCAGCTCGAAGTTAGATACGAAAAAAAATAGATTAGCAAAGAGTCATTTTCATTGAAAATTGTCGTTAGCTTTCTTTAAGAATGCGTCGTTAAAAATAATTTTGTGAAAGTGGCAAATAATTTTAGACAGTTGTTTCATTTTTACTTAAATTTTACTAAGAATTTAATGCTCACATTTTGTCAGTTTTTGTTATTATATTAATATTTTTAATGATAGTAACTCGAGATAACGGTTCGGTTTATAAAAGATAATTAGTTATCTAAAACGAGAAATTGTTGAAAAATTTTATCTAAAGTTAACGATTTTAATTTTAAAACATTCTGAATTATATAGTATTCAATATTTAAATTTATAATTGCCGCCATGACTACATCAACTAACTTATCAAATTATCATTAGACGTTTTAAGCCGTGTATATTTGTTCGTCTTTGAAAATTTCTCTTTAAGCACTAAAATTTTTTATACCATTTTTTTTAATTATTATTTTATTCCTGAGTTATAATCTCCCAATACATTATCGATTTCTTTGTAATAATCAATATATACGTTAACCAATTCTTCGGATTGGAAAAGATAATAGCATTGCATGCTCTTTAATAGAGTTTATCGCTAATGCACTCACTAAGTAAAGCTGCGTTTTTGTAAAAATAGCATTAAACTTAATTTTGATTACCAATTGTGTTCACATTTTTTAGACAAAGTAAGACTATTGCTCATTAAATTTTGTTTTTATTTTCGCGACAATAAAAAAAAATGTACGCAACACAGTTCTTACATACTGATTGACCGATACAGCAAGTCCTTCAATAGGTAAATGATAGGTGACTATAAAAACAATTATTGATTTGCTCGTAATTTGATAGTATGTTCTTAATTAATTTATCATTTGATTATTATTAAATTACGAACAAATCAATAATAATTTTTATTGTAATATATCATTTACCTATTGAAATGGACGTACTGTATCGGTAAATCAATATGTAAACTATATTACATGAATATTTTATGTTTATAATAATAATTATAGTATACATTTGTTAATACAACTTATTCAAAATTATTTCAATGTTCAGAACAATTAAGTTATAAACTTAAATTGTTTTTTAGTAAATTTAAATACATCGCATTTATTTTAATTATTTTATATTTTATGCATTTATACTTTATTATATAATATTATACTTTAGTTTTCAAATTTAGAATACTTGAACCAATTTAAATAAATCTTATTTATCACAACATTTATTTCATTATCTTATAAATATTAAATTCATTTTATCCTAAATAAATAATACAAAGATATTCGATCATCACGTAGAATAGAAAATTAAGTTTAAGATTAATAATTTATAAATCATAAAAGATGGACTTTTATTGCAATTTTTATGGTGAAATAAATATTTACCGAAATACAGTATTTTATGCGCTGTGATTCGCTATAATGTTGCGATTACTTTATTTATCACATAAAGTTAAAATTATCACAAAAACAGCATAGCTATAAAATAAATGTGCACAATTTAAATTAAACTAACTCACTGTGCATTGCTATTGATTAACAAGAAAAAAAAGTGCATAACAATTTGCATTACAAATTCAAAGTGGTGTCAATTGGGTTTATAGACTCATCAAACTTTGTTCCTTCAATTTAAAATCATATTTTAAAAATTGTTTTTATCAAATATTAAAGTTAATTCATAAAATTAAATTAATATCTATATTAAGCTATATAATATTGATATAATATTAAATTAAATTTCTAATTTTTATTTTATGTTTTAAATTTGAAATGACAAGTTCTGGTGTAAGGCGAGGTAATGCGGTTCGTCTCTATTCAAACTTTATCATTAGCTTATTTCTTTTTTGCTAACAGTATAAATGTCATAATTTTACCACTAATTTCTTTTTCATATTTAATGCATTAGTTATTATATACTATAAATTGGTATAATTATTTGCAATTTTTAATACTCGACTTTATGTTAACTATACTTTCACAGATAAAAAAAAGGTCAAAATTATAGTATGCATATAAGAAATTGCAGTTTCATTGTGTTGTATTGCTTTTGTATTTATTATATCAAATTGTAAGATTGGCGGAAAAAATATTATTTAGCATTTATTCAACATATCATCGAAAAATGCATCGCTATGTTTGAACAGTGAGAGCGTTAACGCACGTAAGGCTTGACATTTAACACAAATGCAAGCTAATTATCCCGAATAAAAAAAAGTTGAGTAAATTTAGTGCACCGCAAATGAACAAAAGTATAGCGAAAGAATAATTATTAAATGCGATCAAAACTCGATTCGTAATTGAATCTCATATGATTATGTCATGCGATGGACAGGCAATCTTATATATATTTTTTTTTCATACATCCACGATGGAAATCGCGTTTCGTTAATTTTGAATATAGTGAACTCTGTCCTTTGCGGCGGATTTGCCGCACAATTGGCTGCACACTTGCCAGAAGGGCGTCGCCTTTTATATGTTGCGATCACAGCCAAACGCATTGACGGTAACACTCGTTTAGAGAGTGAAAGTTTGCGCTCGCGTTTAGTCGTGTGTTTTACCAGCGCTGGGCATACTTTGCCCATACTTTTGGGGTCAATCAAAACCTCTTTATCCGTCAAATATTCAGTGATTCAAAAAAAAAATACTGATAGCGTGCTGGCAGTGCTTATCATGTTTGATGCGCCGCTCTTTGCTTTGCCCATCAGTCCAGTAATTACGGAATACACTGTCAAATGTCTCAAACTTTGCGCATCCATTATCCAAACGCGAAATTCTTACTCTTATTCTCTAAAGTAACAGACATGTGATACCGACTCCGAAATATCGCTCACTTGTATATCAGCTTTCGTTTTGAATCGATTTTGAGTTTCGATAAGTTTGCAAAAATAGTTATGCCGAACATAGAGATTGCAAATCAGTGGCCACTTGTGATGAAAACGATAGCCTTACCAGTACTGTCAGCACGACTTTATGGCCGACCGATTGTTTCGCACACTAGCGAGCGGTCAGCCCTATCTTAATATCGCAAGTGATGAGAGACACATAACGCGAATTAAGCGGCAGATCATAATCGCCGCACCATATTGTGCTCAACCGGCCAGTGATGGCAGTGATTATCTTTTGCGCCAATTATCGCAAAGTATTAATTATGATAGTGAGAGCAAAAAAATGGGAAGAAAGCGACGCCTCGACCGTGACCTCGACCGTGACCTCGAAGCCCAGACACACCGGTTTGGCCGATCGGTGAATGTGTTAGCGCTGCAGTCAAACACTAGTCCGGTTAGCGCTTCGACCCGATTAGAGAGACCTCGCATGAGTTTATTGGGGCGACCCGTAAGTGCTTCGTACCGCTCCCGATGTCGTGATTCCCGGCGCCGGAGATATCAGTTTCTCGTTAATAACTTCTTAGAGCGGCCCAGTGGTCGGCTCTCCGTCTGCTATCATCTTTCAGTGTAAGTGTGTCTTTCTTGTGTGTCTTTCTTTAATGAGTGCTACGTCTCGCTAACGAACAGTCATTATATTTATGCAAATACCAACTCATTATTTTCATAATTAATAAACTTATTCTCGTGCATCACTCCATGGAAACCTTATCCAATTTAATTACGCCATAGTTTTGTTATTTTTGTCTGTAATACTAATACAACACATAATTATAGCAGTATTTTTTATTTATAAATGATTTACTAAATCCTTAGGCAGTATGTGCTGATTAATCGCTCGCATTGTACTGGAATTAGTGAGAGGACGCGTCCATTAATCCTCTGACATTATTTTCTAATTACAAATCGGATATTTACGACATTATTTTGTGTCCTATATATATATTATGTGTTATATATTGAAGCGAAGTGTTATAAAATTTATATTAAATTTTTAACGCTAATTTTAGTGTGTTATGTTTTTTTGAATATATTGTTTAGACTTCGAGAATTGATTTGCTATTAATAAACAACGATTTTATCCAACAATGTTACTCAAACGCACTATCATTTCCAATAAGCCATTTGGCAGAACCACTCCTAATGAGTTGGATTTGTGTTTTAAAATGTTGAATATTGTTTATGTTTCACGATATTTGTAGCGCACTTTATTTCTAATAGAGATTCACATCGTATGATATGCTCTTTTTCATGCGAAAACAGCTGAACACAAGTTTGAACAACACTCTTATACTGTATATATTTTATTCTGCATAAACTTTCAACATTTTTATAGCATTTCGTTTATTTTATGAGCAATTGATTTAAATAAAAAGAATAAATATATATTAGAAATTACAAAATAAAATGACAATTTTATACAAAATCGCAAAACAGCGATGAATGTAAATGATGTTTAATAGATGTTAAACATCATTTACATTCATCGCTGTTTTGCGATTTCCTCTATAGAATCGCATTTCTGGAAAATTTTCTCTTTTAATATTATCGAACGGAGAACTGTTTTTTAAGCATAATATAAAATACTAATATTTAATGTAAGTTTTAAAACAAATATATTTTGATATTATATCTTATTATAAATAAAAACATTATTTAATAATATTTTATTATAATATATTTTATAAATATATTATTAAAATTATTGAAACATAAATATATCATAATTGTATTGTCATAATAGATAATTTGTTGCCATTTTATAACAAAATTTTTTAAAAGACACCATTTTAAAAATGCTTTAATAATTGTAGTCAACTCTCGTGGGAAATTCGAGCTGATTCGTGAGCAACAAATTTAATTTTTAACTCGAAATTTTATATTAAATTTTTTATTGGCTTAAAGTTTAAAGAAAAGTATTGATGATTTGAATTTAATAGAAAAGGTTTGACATAAAAATAAAATTATTAGTTAAATATAATACTTTTTAATTTTTAAATAATATATTAAAATAAATTAATGTATTAATTAGAGATTAACTTTTAGAGCGTTATATTTAAATATTTCAGCAAAGCTTTAAATAATTTTTTAAAACTGATTATAAAAATTAAATATACAATTTATAATTAATAAGCGAATATTTCGATTTTTAAAAAAAGATTAAATCGATCAAAATTCTATATGAGAACATTTTTTAAAATTTAAATTAAAGTTAGGATTACTTATTAACGATCATTAATTTAATATTACATTTGTAAGTAAATTTTAAAAATAGCTTTCTTAGTAATAAATATTAATCTTATCGGTATATGTAAGTATCAAAATTAAAAAGTCGAAATTGTTTCTTTATATGTGCTTAAAAAGTAAACGTTTAAATTTTACTTAACATTTTTCAAAATTTAAAAATCAAAACAAATTTTAAAATTTAGAAACAATGATTTAGAGTGCGTAAAAACTTTAAAAGTGTAGAGATTAACAGATAATGTTAAATTTTTGATTATTATTATATTATGCAACTCTTAATTTATACTATAAACTGCATATTAATAGACATATTACAGAACTCTTCAATTTAATTATTAGCCTCTATTCTAATCTTAACTTATAGTACTCTTTACTCTTCATCGTTGTATATATTATAAATGAATTGTTTATTATGTATGAATTGTATAAAACAAATTTGTTACAATAATCTAATGCTTATTTTGCTTAAATATGATATTCTTACTTAATTACTTATGATATTCTTAATTTTAAATTGCGAAAAAAATTAATTCTAAATGATTGAAAATTTTCAATTTTAATTTTAATAATTTTGATAACATATAATTATATATTTTTATAAAAAAAACTACTTAAAAATTTATGAATGATATATTGGATTTTAATTTTGCATTAAGATTGTGGTACTTATAAATTATTTTTTTTTGTTGAAAAAGTTTTTTTTAAAAATACAAAAACATGAAAATCTATCTGAAATATCGGAAAATTTGAAAAGACATAATCACATCATAAACCAATAGAACCACAAATTTTAAGATATTTTTACAGAAAGAGGAAAATTTAAGATGAAAAGTTGAAATCGTGTAACATTTTATAATTTAATTTTAAAGAATAATTCCATAAATTTCGATATAAATAATGATTTGACATTTTTTAGATTAGTTTTTCATATGTGTTCGTTTTTTTTGACAATAAAAATACATAAAATTTTATTTGGCGTAAAAATTGATTATACTTAGCTGGTGGTAACCAGCAGTGATAATTAGTCATATATCTGTTGTTAACCAGTCATATACCGATTAGTCCATACCGAGATAAATGTGTAATAATGATGATTACGAAATTTACTCGAATTTATCGTAGAAATCTTTTTTTTCCAGAATGGTTTCATATTTATTTTGCCATTTTTATACAAATTTTATGCGCATTTTATGTATATATTTATGAAATCAAATTTATTTTGTTTCCATGCCTTTGTGTCTTATGTGAGCGCTTACTTCCATTGAGCTTTTAATTTTTATATTTTATTTTATATTCTGTTTTTTTTCTATTTTCTAACGTTTCTAAATTTACCACATATTTGAAGAAATTTTTAAAAAGTCTCTTTTAAAAATAAGTTTTTGCCAATTAGAGAGTTTATAATATAATAAACGTTTATATTAGTAAGAATTTATAAGAATAATTGTATAATAGTAAGAAATACAGTGAAATGTAGTAGTGTTTAACAGGTTATACTTTTTAAAATTTAATTTAACGAGAGAATAATTTTTTAAAACATAAATAGTAATTTGAAGAAAATTTAATAAAAATCTATATAAAAAAAGAATTAAATCCACTTAAAATGTTAAGATTTGCTTTTGAATGTTTAGAACACTAAAGATCTATAATATTTAGCTTACATTATATATTCGCATGCTTTTACAATAACTTAAATGTAATAAATATATGCTTTCTTGCATACATTAGTATTACTTTGTTAATACAGAGCAGTTCGACTCTTAATTCAATATTTTACTTTTTTCCTTCTTTTTTTGTACATATAATATTAAGTTTAATAAAGTAGTACATCCAGAAAAGGAAATTATGTAATAACACATAACTATGTTATGCATTTTTATGGCAGAATATAGAAAAAGTTTCCAAATAATTAAACCTCTAACGCTTATTAGCATTTATGTAACGCATAAATGGCATAAAAGTTGTTATATTTTGGCGACACATTTGCTCATTATTTTGGAGAGAGTTTTGAAAAATGAAAAAATTGCAATTAAAATTTATTAAAATTTAATTTTGATTCCTTAATTATTGTTTTAAACATCAAAGTATAATATTAAATATGATTTGATATTTTAAATGCTATTTTGAAAATTGTTTTTTTTGTGTATTATTATGTATTCTAACTTTTCAGCTTAAATAATAGAATATTCTATCATTAATTAATTGTGAATAACATTTGCCGATATCGGCAAATATCAACACTCGAATGTTGTTTTTACTTTTGAAAGTTTAAATTAAAATTTATCAAATTAGTCACTTTAAATGTTTGTGCACTCCTTTTTGGTGCTTTTCATGTTTTCGCTAAACTTTAGTTCATAATAATTAGATATAACTGAATAAATTGTTGGCACATAAATACAAATGCGAACATCGTTTATTTAACTACTGTGTTGGAACTCCAAAACCATTTCCACTTTAAATTAACCATTTTATTGCATTGTAAATCTTTAATGTATGAACTTATTTTCGATGAAATTGAATTTTTGGGCGAAAAACATTTTGAAAAAAATGAAATGCGCAAACTTGGTATTTATCTGGACGGCTCGAGTAGCTGACCGAACTCTTAATAGACTATATATAAATAAGTTATACCAGCGACTAACTCAATAGCGTACACAATAATTTGCTTTTACACATATATATGCTATTTTATAAGCGTAGCGCCAGAATGTGCAAAATTCTTGTCTAATGATGTTTTATTCCCAGTGAGAAATGCCAAACATATAGTTTGGATACGAATTGAATTTCCAACATAAATATATATATATATAAATTTATGCATGTATTTTTATTATGGATACAAAAGTTTCAATGAGAATATTCTGTTTGCATAGTAAACCTCTAGATATTGAGTTTATGCTTGTATTTCTTACCTAACAGTACAGAATAGTAAGGATACACTTGATATCAGTTCTTACGTATCAAATAAAATGAAATTTTCAATTTTCAACGCTTATCTCAATCTTCTAAACCAATGTTGATATTTTTACTTGAATTATCAATAAAAATTAAATTTTCAAAATTGTTTTCAAATGTGTTTTATATGTTTAGCTCAAACAAACGAGTGTAATGACAATATAATTACTATTATTACCATAATTTCGTATGCATACGCTTATTATTGTGAATTATTTATTAATTTGAGCACAAATGACTGAAATTAGAATCTGTTTTAATTTAATATTATTAAAAATAATATTGCTTTCATTTTGAAAATTTTAACATGAATAATATTTTGCATATACATATACTTGGTTTGTAATAATATTTAAGATAACGTAAATAAATATTTATAGAGAGCTTAATTTAAATCTGTCCCCAAAATGAAAAAAAATTCAAATTTAAGCGCAGACACGCAAAGCTCGTTAACAATTCTGATCCTTTCTGGATATCAATTTTTTTATTAATTTTGTTGATCAATAAATTCGTTTTCATATAAGGATTTAATATTAAATCCTTAAATTATAGTAAATTTTGAAAATTTATTTCAATTTACTACTCCTATTAATTTGAAAATATTTTGGTGAATAATGAATAAAAAATTTAAATTTCAATTCAATTTGTCGATTAAATTGGTTTTAAAAATTCAAAAAATACAATTATTATATGTATAAAATGTATGAAATAAATTAATAAATTATCACATATACTAATGAATTTTGCCTTAAAATCATTAACGAATATTTTCTAATGTTAAACAACTTCTGTACTGTAGTTTTATCAGTAAATGGATTTTTATTTTATAGATTTAATATAAAAAGCGTCTGTTGTATATCTACAATATAATATCTTAATGTATTTATATTACCATATCTTAGTTATGTTTTTTTGCATCTAATAAAATGTAATTCATTTCATGCATATGATATAATAAATCTGTAATCATATTTCTAACATAACATATATAACATATGATAAGAATTTCAAAGGATTGAGAAGTCGATAAGCATTTATTTTTTTAGTTTTCGTTCTGATCATATTTAGCTTTATTTTAGTGAAGCAAACATTCTATTCGTGGATGAATTATTATTATATAATTTAGCTTAAATTATGGTGAAAACAAAACAATAACCGGCTTACGATAAGTTCGGGTTAACTCCATCGCACCATTAATATGAATATAATTTTCAAAATTATTAAAATTTTATTATTTCTTTTTAAAAAAACGTATATCGAACTCGTATTGAGTACTATCGTAATAGACTCTATACTTTTATTAGCCAAATAAAAGTTACATTTTTTTGGGTATGGCTATTCTTTATAACTAAAATGTCATTAATTTTTATTATCTTACATTATGTATTTAATCTCAAGTTGTTGTAAGTTATAAAACATAGAAAAAAATACTGTATAAGAAAATCAATGTCGCTTAATATTAAGGCATTAATATTGGATTATATATACTGTTTATCGATTATTAATATACATAATTTTGGGGTAGAAATTTGAATTACACGACGGAATAAATAAAAAATTTTATATTTATAACAAACTTATAATGAATTTTTAAAAACTAATTATACACAATTCTAGTTTGAATGCAATAATTTATTTTTTTTATTTTTTAAAAAATAATAATGCAATTTTTGATTACAATTATAATTACAATATTATTTTGCAAAAGGAAAATTAAACTTTTTATTATAAACTAACAAATAAAAATGTTGAGTAGAATTTATTGCTAATTATATTTGACATAATCTAATTAATTTTTGTAAAAACATTGTTAACTTTAAATTAAATAGATTTTTATGATAAAATTGTTAATCAATTATAAAAATTTATAAAATAATTTTTAATTAAAATATATAGATATCGCATTTATAGCGTTGAGCTCTTGTAAACTCAAATAATAACATTTTATTTTACTCTTATATTTTAAATAGTATATAAGTTATTTGAAACACTCATTTATACAAATTGCAATCAAAAAAGTGCAAATGGCAAGAATGGGTGTATTCAATTGGTGACGAGTGAAGTCGCATAACTTAACAGCACAGATGACATTCAATCGTACGCACCAAAGAAAGCTAAATCTGATGAGCATAACATAACATAACCATTTTTAACACGACATTAAAGCCTTTTAATCAGAAAAGCATTTACTTTCCACTATTTCGCTGGAAAACTCAATTCTATTCGTTTGAAATTCGTTTTTTATAATTCATTGTTTGTGAAATATTTTTATTATATCTGACGTATTAATATGGGTTTCGAAGAAAGCGCTGTCATTAGCGCTGAGAAATAACTTTAATAATCCAGTTTCGAGCGTCTTATAAGAAATTGAATTGAATTGAATGGCTTTGTATTTGCAATAACAAGCGTTTAAACGAATTGAACCGTTTCTTTCTATTATTTATCTCATCAAAAATAATAATAATAATTTTTTTAATGATCTCATTCAATATTGCATAGATATCTATACATTTATACATATATAGTTATATGCTTTATATTTATATTTAAGAATATTCCTTTGACTGCAAAACAATTTCAGTGAATTATTTAATCAAATATGACTTGTACTGAAAAAAACAAAGTTTATTATAGCATCTCTTACAGCAATACATTATTCCTTATACTACTTATATACTAGTGTTTGTCCGTTTTCAACAAACTGTCTTTTTAAATACTTGATTTCCGCGAACCCTTCACCCCTCACCCCGTTTACCCTCATCTCATTGACCTCAGGACACGATTCAGAGTTCCCCGACGTACTGCTTGACCACCTTTTGTTTGTTAACCATTTTTTCGATGTCACCCTAACAGACACCACACGCTTCGAAGTGTTTTATACTATACTATAAAATAAATAATTATTAAGTATTCATATATTTATGTAATTTAAACATAAAATGCCCACAAAATCGACTCAAACATCATTTAAAAATAGATTAATAGCATATTTACTAAATTTATTAATAAGAGGTCTCAGCGGCCGAGTTGGCTGACGCTCAACGAAATTATATGATTAATTTATGATTAAATATACGTCGGGGTATACGATAAACGATAGCTTAATTATATTCTATAAACGCAATCAATTCATACAATACTTGTTTCATTGCAATATTTAATTTTCAACATATATTCGTCTACGTATCTAAACATTTAATTAAAGTTAGTTTGATTTAATTATAAAATAAATAACGCACAGTAAATCAAGACTAGACTGAAGTTAAGCTTCAGTTTTATCTAATTCTTAAAAAATATTAGACATAATTTTTGTGTATAAAACGCGTGTTTTATATTTGTAAACATTTACAAACATTTCAAGAGTTGAAAGAAAAATAAGCTGAAAAATATGGCAATTTTGAGGAGAAAACATGTTTTAATATCATTTCAATAGTTTCTAGCCATGAAAAAATAACACCATATTCTACTCATGTTTAGTCCATTATTATTATTATGATTGAAATACCCAAATCTGGTCAATACAAACCATATATTAATATTTGATTTGCTATAGATTTTGTATGGTCTTCGCGTGTCTGGTGCTCACCGTGTTCTCCACCATCAAGGAGTACGAGTCGACCGCTTCCGCTATACTGCTCAGAATGGTATGTCTTTTTCTTTACTCCTTTTACCCGTTTTTCGCCATCGAATATGTGTGGAAATAAAAGTTTAAACTGTTATCTCTTAATCGAATTACCTTCGAGTGTGTGTATATAAACAAAAAAAGCCGAACGAAACGATGAATCAATCAATTTTGTTTTGCATCCAAACTGCAAACTGTTGTTGTGTTTTTTATATATACTTAAACGAAATTAACGATCAATATTTTGTACGCGATTCGCAGGAAATAGTTATGGTTGTGTGGTTCGCGTTTGAATTCTTCTTCCGTATGTGGTCGGCGGGATGCAGGTCTCGCTACCAGGGATGGGTCGGTCGACTCCGATTCCTGAGGAGTCCTTTCTGCGCTATAGGTATGCATAAATATGCTAATCAACGCTAATCTGTCGCACTTTATCACCCGAAATGTGAACATTTTTAAAGATACCCTATTCGGTGCAGTAATGCGTTCGCAAATGTGGCAAACTTTGAATGGCTTTTACGTGACTAATATGACAACTGATAGGCGTTCAGCACAAAGAGTTTCTTGTCTTAATATTTGTCAGAAAAGTGTTAAGTGTTAAGTGTGAACGAGTGGCTCGAAATGTTAATATACACTTCATAGGCGCGTAGTTATCTCTAACTAATCATAAATGACAGCTTTCGCTATTCGAGATTATTCGAGGATAAAAATATATCTAACAAAATGAAGTCAACCGAATCTTGCTTTACAAATAAATTATAATAAAAAATGTTCACAAATAAGTGCATTGAATTTGCCATTATATTAGCAAAATTATATAGTTTTTTAATTTAAATATTATAATTTTAGATGTGATTGTTATTATTGCTTCGGTGGTGGTGTTAGCCGTTGGAAGTTCGGGGCAAGTGTTTGCCGCGTCGGCATTGCGAGGGTTGAGATTCTTCCAAATACTTCGTATGGTTCGCATGGATCGAAGGGGCGGCACATGGAAATTACTAGGTATTTGATTAAATTAACGAACAGAGTGATTATAAAAATTAAAGTAAAAAGTAAGAGTATAAGAATCGATTTTCGTAGTTTATATGAAATACTTGGTTCGCATCTCTAACTTTGATTTGAGTATTATATTATAAAATATTAAAACGCAAATAAATAGAATAGAACTTAAACTAGTTTTAGTATAACAAGACTAAGTTTATTCATTTCGGTTTTGCTTGCATTTCGATTATATATTTAATTACTATTATCACAAGTGTATTGTAATCATTTAATGAATTTAATTAAGTTTCAACTAAACTAAACTAAACTCTTAAAATAAAATAAAATAAACTTTTCAAAAACATTATTCTGCAATTTAATAGGTATTATAATAAATTAATTTACGTATTTCTTTTAATTAGGATCTGTTGTCTATGCACATCGACAAG